>JARWCS010343490.1:0-11425 GCA_034783895.1 Geukensia demissa | reverse complement strand
TTGTTGGCCATGGTCTTGTCTGTCTTCCGACTTAACGATTTCTGTCTGCCCCTTTGGTATCTTCGAATTCCTTGTATCTTTTCATGCCTCAGAATTTATTCCATATAAAAATGTTGGTATTACAAATTCACTGTTGTTTTATTATTGTTGTCTTGACTTGTCTGATGAGGGCTTTTCTGGCCAAGTGATCTAAGCTTATCATCATTAAAGGGGTTGAAGTGAAAATGTTCTTTGCCTAAGTAAAATTTATTTGTTCAAAGTAAATCTATTATACCAGCATCATTTTTACTAAGGAACAAGAAATAGTCTGTATAAATTGTTTTGTAACTAGGAAAAACATTACTAAATAACCCTGAAAACTTTCTTTTTGGCCGATGCCATAGATAAAAGATAGTCTTGCCTTCCGATCAACCCTTTTAAATCAAAATTAAGATAGGAAGCAATATTTATAGTAAAATTACGTCATATTGGTTGACATGATTATTATAAGAGGCTTGTTATAAATTCTAATGCCAAAAGCAATCGGATTATAATAATGTCAAGCATCAATAACTGCAACTTGAATTGAGAAAAAAATCTTCTTTAGCAGTGTCAAGTAGCAATCCTGTTTATACAAGTTGCCTTGCCTTCCAGCTTCAAAGGGATATACAAATTGAAATAATACATGGGAATAAACTGGAGTTGTAATACTATATATTTTGTCAAAACTCTAACGCTTGAACAGAAACAGTCAATTTCAGTTTACTGGTATTTCGGGAAGAACCATGCGAAACTAGTATACTACATGTATGTTCCCAATTTCTGAATTTAAAAAAAGTATAAATATGTAAAAAGTAGTTACGCTTAGACACTTCAAATATTTCAATAGGTTTAATTGCAGTTATCTGTTCCATCAATAATGACAGTTCTCTCCAGATTAATATCCTCAGGACTTTAAATGCTATCTTACAATTAGTAAGATGGAATCAATATAAATGCCTATGATTTCAGTATAAGTTACAGACATGCCTTTACCTTCAGAGCTTTAATCATGTATCATGAACGATGCTGTTTTATCAAATCAATAGAATCAATTGTATCCTGTGAACTGCGTTGTTCAGGAAGCTTAAAGCAGACCAACACAGATTTGTGCTAGGATAAGCTACAGGTAAGTGTTATTTTCTTTCATATTGTATTTTTGTTAAAGTCAGTTTTCCTTGCCGCTTTCAAATTTTATTGATATTCTTAAGTTATACACTACCCTAATTTTGTTCAAAGCGGGAAAACATTGCAATACAACAAAGTATAATGTTATTTGCAGACTTTTAAAGAGTTCTTACTACGATACTACAAATAGAAAGCTTATTTATAAAATTAGATGCCATGATGACTTTTTAAAAATTCGTATAAAACTAGTCCATTCTAATAAATCGTGAACTATTTTCTCGGGAAGATTCAACGAAAAAGGTTCCGAAAGATTTATCTTATATGTAACCATTGCACTGATGAAACAAGTAATTATATAGGCCATGTGGGCCACTTACCCAATATAAGAAATGTTTTAAGCATGTTTTGGGGTTATATTTTTACTTGCATTTTCATCTGCGTAAGGAAAAAAGAATTTGCTGTTGGATGAATTTACGCAATACAATTTTCAAAATCACTATATATATGTCAATTCTTTTGGGAGTGCGGTTTTTTTGGAAAAGTGGGGGGGGGGCTTTAAATTTTCAGCTGGCGTTTTCAACATTGATATCGAAGAAACTAAATATGTTTTATATTTGGATTGATATCAATGTTTAACCTGGATTTTAAAAAAATGTGCTAAATTCCTTTAACAAAATCTGCTATGGTCTTTCATGGAAAACTATTTATCTTTAAATAATATTTAGTCATGTTGCAAATTTAATGTAAATGAGTAAAAACTCTTAATGTCAACGTAGTCTTAATGTTTATTTTAGTTTCGTGCTCGTGCAAAAACGCACTTCTGGTAAACAAATGGCCAGATCCCTGTAGAGAATTTAAAAACTTGTCATAATTTAAAATGCTTCGCGATTGCTAAACACTATTGTAACACACATTACTTTCACTTAAAGGGCACAGATTTCTAGAAAACTGGTATGCAGTTTTTGTTTCAAAGAAACTGAAAATGAAAAGATATGGGGTAAATGTCAGAAGGCCTGCACTCCATCCACGAGAAAAAAAGAGGAAATTTACAAATCTAGAGGTCTCCACATTTTATTTTTTACAACAAACTCTGAAATGAAATACAGATACTTTTGTTAATTTGTGTTTGCTCATATGAAAACTCACTTTCAACAAACAAAATGTGAATCGTACAATATACGCTGATCACTATTTTTTTTACGCATGTACGATTTTTTTTATTTGAGGCGATTTAGAGCTTTCCCAAGTGGTGATATTACACCCTTGTTAAAAGCCTCGTTGAGACCTCTAGATTTGTAATTTCCCTGGTTTTCTCGTGGTTGGTGTGCAGTCTCTGACATTTACTCCATACCTTTTCATTTTCATATTTACTCAACTACAAAAAATATTGGGCAGTTTCTGCACTTTACTCGGTTCAAAAAATGTCATAGAAAAAATGCAAAGCTTTTGTTTTCAAGCCATATAGCCCGTTATATCAAACTCAGACATTTAGTAAAGGCGAATACATACGGAGTGAAGTCGATTTCTATGAAATCATTAATCTGAAAAATGAAACAAATAATGATCCCAATGGTTTGCTAAAACATTAGGTGTTTTAGCTTAGTGTAGAGAATAACACATTTTTTCATTATTAAAGCAATGAACATAAAAATGTGTCACTTGACAGTTAAGAAAAATATTTTGCAATACAAAAACATCAAGTATATTTTGCAATACAAAAACATCAAGAATATGACGTGTATTTACATCACTGGAGACCACCTCGGTAGTGTAATGGTTAGCATGCTCGCCTCGAGTTCCGAAGATCATGGGTTCGATCCTCGGCCGGGTCAACCCTAAGACAATAAAATTGGCATTTGCTGTATTTGCATGCAGCATTTAGGAATAAAAGCAAAGACTGGTCGGTCAGGATTAGAACAATGTGTCCGAGTAAAGTGGCATGTCTTCCTGTGAACTGTTGCTTTCGTGAGGTAGCATGCTAAAAATCCGACACATTTTGTCGATCTAGTATACAAAGCAGTTTTCGTTATTATGCTCAAGTCCTGAATATGCATGAAAAATTTGCCACTGGACATTAAGCAGCATTCAACAAATACATTACTAGGACGGTTCTTAAATTCTTTGCATGCTTTTTTTACTACTACTGGGTTGATTTTCGCTGCTGTTGGACTGTTTTAATATTTTTATTTCTACTACTGGATTGATTGCCGCTGCTGTTAAACTGTTTGCATGCATTATTACTACTACTGAGTGGATTTCCGCGGGTGGTTGGCTGTTTGCATGCATCTATACTACTTCTGGATAGATTACCGCTGCTGGTGGACTGTTTGTATACTTTTGTTACTACCACTGGGTGTATTTTGCTGCTTGTGGACTGTTTGGACTGTTTGTGTGCGTTTATTACTGTCAGTAGGTGGGTTTTAATGGTCTGTGTGCATGCATTATTTCTACTACTGGTTGGACTTCCACTGCTGGTGTCCTGTTTGCAAGTTTTTATTACTACCACGGGTGGAATTTCTGAAATAAGTGGACTGGTTGCATACTTCTTTTTCAACTACTGGGTGGATTTCGCTCCTTGTAGACTGTTTTTATGCTCTTATTACTACCAATGAGTGGATTTCTCTGCTGGTGAACTGTTTGCATGCTTGGTCGGATTTCTGCTGCTGATGGACTGCTTGCATACTTTTATTACTACCAATTGGTGGATTTCTGCTGCTGGTGGGTTTTTTAAATGCTTGTACTACTACCAATGGGGAAATTCCACCGCTGTTTGACTGTTTATATACTTTTATTACTACCAGTGGGTAGATTTCTGCTGCTGGTGGGGTGTTTACATGCTTTTAATACTACAACTGAGCAAATTTCCGCAGTTGTTTGACCGTTTGAATGCTTTTATTAATTCAAATGGTTAGATTACCGCGGCTGATGTAGGTAAAACAATCTGTATATAACACAATATACTGTTTTGACGTTTATTCACAGTAAGTGTTTATATATAGTCTGTAGCAAAGTTCAGAAACCATAAAGGATCAATATCACATAGTATAGAGTATCATATTTGATTTTTGCCTTTCTTGTCTGATTATATTGAAGTATTGCGCAATAAAATTTCGTATTTCGACACTTTCAAGCGATGGATTTGACAGAACAACTTATAGTTACTGATTATTTTCAAGTAACCATCAAGATAAATGCTGTATCAGACAGAATAAAAGTTTTTACTGTCTACTAGTTTCCTTAACTTCATCAATTGCCATATAAGTCTCGCATTATTTCAGCTTCAAATAAATAATCTACCACTCACATTTCCGTTCTGTTGATTAGAGTGTTTTAACAACTGTAGAAAATCTCATTATTATTATGTAACAAATGCTATAAACATTCTTCTGTAAACTTTTTTTTGAAGTGTAATGACTTCAGTGCATGTTTTAGACAAAATGAATTCTTTTCAAGTTCCTTATACAGCTATAGAACATTACGATATTTCTACCCTTTATAATAAATTTTACGTATATACGTTTATTTGAGCTCTAGAGCTCATCACAAAGAGTGGGATTCAAACCGCGTTGAAGACCTTGTGAAGACCTCTTAAGGAGATGGACTATGATCTCATTGACATCTACCCCATATCGTCTCATTTTTGTATATACGCAGCGGCCAAAACCCATCTTCCTTAATTAACTTTTTATGGTAAGAATTGCAATAAAATCACTTTGTTTCCCTTCGCAACATAGTTACGATTTAAGTTGTCTGATCATCCTTCCATAACTTAATAGCATGAAGCAAAGGTAATATTACAAGAAGCCAGCTTATTTTTATGGTCAAAGATCCAAAGCAATGTTGGGATTCGATTTATGACCGCTTTTTGTAGTCCTTGTTAAATTTTATGATGACGAAATTAGATTTTCAAAATATTTACACGACATACACCGATGGAAGTCATCATATTCGTTAATGTTCATGTAAAAATCATCGACCATTTTCTCATGTTATTTTAACTTTCGTTTCATATGAGTGCAGTCTTAAATGGTGCAAATATGTTAGATCCATGCAGCTTTAGGAAAACTGCGCAATTTTAATTGAAATTACTTGATTTGGTTGTTTGTTTTTTAAACAGACACAAGCCACCGATTTTTCCTAGATTTTGAAACATCAATTCATAGAGTTTATTTTTATAAATACATCTTCATTGCAGATATTTGGTTGATCCATTTAATACTGTTATTAATTTCAAAAGCTCAATCATCCTGATATTGATTCACTGTGATAACTTGATCAAGCATATTTTATCTGTTACATCAGATATGTAAAATCATTGGTTTCAAATGAAGTAGATCCTGAAGTGTGTCAATTACTAAGATACAGTTACCGTAAAATTAGCAATATTCAACTTCTTCGAGTTCGCGAAAATTCATACCCACACACTACACAATTTTACATTGACATCATTTAAAAAATGGAAAAACGGAAATAAGAATCTACTGTTATGTAGAAAAGGTCCAATGCCCGAAAACAACTACTTGAACAACATACTTAGTAGTTAGGTCTACTGTGTATTATACACAAATGAACAACGGAAACAACGCATTCTGATTGCCTTTTTTGTATAAAGGAGAACTGGTGCTGGTGTTGTGGTAAAGTGTGACATCTCTGTATTATCTTTGTGATTTTCATAGTATTTTAACGATAACCCAATTTGGGAATTTATGAATTTTCTATTTAAAAATATATTGTCTTATTTTAGAATTTAAATTTTTATGTTGCATTAAGTAATTAGCATTAGCATTTAGCATTCGAAATTGTCTTCTTACAAAAATTTTAAGCCATGATCTGTTTTCATTAAACATTTTTTAAACTTTTTTCCTGATAAAAACAGAACCATTTTTGCAAAACTTCTCTAATTATAAAACATATCAATAGTTTATCCAAAAACATCATATGTCATCATGCACATAATTGAATGATTGAATGGTGCTTAACGTCCTGAGGCAAATATTTCATGAATATTGAGGACGAGAGCATATTAATTATGAGTGATGATGAATGAACCCTCCTTAATACTTGACCGACATGCACGTTAAGCCGGATTGCTCACGAAAGCTTCAAGATACAAGCTTACCAATATTGAATAGAAATGCTGAATTGTGATGTACTTTTCAAGAAGTAACCTCTGATCAGCAGCATTAAAACAAAACACAGAAAGTCCGAGATCCAAACAAAGAAAATACAGAATAATCAAATACAAACAAATGGAAATAGGAAGGCAAATCCAGCGTTAGGGACAACTAATAAGTGCCAAACGTTTCAAAGCCTCTCCGTATTTTCAGTGCTTTAGAATTTTACTAAATGCAGCAAACTGTAAAATTTTAATTGATAAATTCATGTCAGACATGTCTGAGATTCAAACATAGTAAAATAAGTACAAACAATTTCGAATTAGAAGAATGAGAGTGAGCGGGGAAAGTCAAATTCTTTTTTTAAAAGATAATATGACGAAGTCATACATTTACAGTTTTTTGACAAAATTTGCCAAACATACCAAAGTGTATAATAGGTTGAAATTAAGATTTAAACAGAAACAGTACTGCAGGTTTAAATTAAATGACGGTGGTACTTGAATTTCATATTACTACCAGCCAAATCATTGGTAAGTTGGTGTAAACAACTGATGATTAATATTTCACTTCCAGGGTTTTGTTTCTAAATTGATAGATTTTGATTGTCTTGCTTGCGACTAACAAACCTTTAGAGATGAATTTCGCTTTTCTTTTCTGAGATTTTTGGTGTATGCTTTGTTCGAAGTTTTCGTTTCTCAGTATTTATATATTGAATGGCTCGAAATAAATAAAAAAAATGTTGGTCGTTAAGAAGAAACTGTTGTTATTATTTTGTATACAAAGAATGTCTGTAGTATGTATGGATTTTATGGACAAGTAGCAATGTTCAGAAACCAAAGTGGAATAGCGTCACTTGAGTTAAGCCTTCCAAGTGTTTAGTAGGCACACACCAAATTTTAGAATCAAAATAGTTTTACGATTTTATTATTGTGGAATCTAGATCATTCAGTTGAGCTTCGTAATGAATACAGAATTTTATCTTCTATAAACTAGAGATAAAACGCCAGTGTAAAATGTTTATTATCCTTAATCAGATATAATTGGGTTTTCTTTATAGTACTTTATTGTATTCGTGTCGTAACTTTTTAGATTTTACATATTAATAATAATCACAATATCCGACACTTTAAGATTGAATTGGATATATTTTTATCCTTCGGTATTATTTCTTTGATTTTCACGCTATTTAACATTTTCTAATCCTTAAATGAATTCCGGACTTCCTGAAAATTTATAGTCCGTTGTATATTTTCGGGTTTTCTGTGTTGAGTTTGTATGAAGTTATATTGTCAGAAATCTGCCTCTGTTAATCACTGAAAAGACCAATATAACCAAAGTTATATATGAGTAAATCATGGCATTTTGGATGGACTTTGACTGCCGGGTGATCTTTATTTGCATCCACTCACATAGGCAAAATCTTCCCTAGTGCTTGAATTATCTTTCTTATTTAATTTTAGGTAATGGCATGTATGTTAGAAAAGTACAGTTTATATCTTTTCAACAGTGTTATTTGTTAAATTCCCGGAGTGATATCTATATATCTGGCTTATCGGCGTCAATTCCGTCATGAACTGCATATTTTATTTGTTGCATACGAGTGTTAACAGGAAATTCATAAAGTCTGACTGATCTTCCTATTTTTGACTCCTAGCGTGTCTGATGAAAGTAAATTCAGAAAAGCGCTTTACACGAAGTTAAATTTGGCAATGAATATCTTAAGATGTGGATTGTTTCTTTCTTGCATAAGTTCCATATTCTCTTTATAAATGCATAGGATAACGCAGAGAGAAAAATGACCACTTTTATGTGTTCGACCAATACAATACCTAGGTGGGCACCCATATTTTTATATAAGTAAACAAACGACTGGAGAAAATACTAACTTTAAGACTGTTTAATTTTCATGAATACAGATTATTGATTCGAGTTGATGCCAGATGAGACAGATACATTAATCTAAGTTCAGAAGGAAAATGCAGAACATTTACTTTTGAATCTTTCATTCAGTAGAATTTGTAGTTGTCTTTGTATTAAACAAGTAACACGTACTGTTTTGCACAACTATTTTCACACACACACACACACACACACACACACATGCACACACACACGAATGGTGTTGCAAGCAATACATGGGATATTTGTTTTCTGACCCTACTCCTTATTTATCAGGAGTTCGTGAGGTTCCTTCCCGATTTGAAACGAATTGACTATATTCCGAATTTGACCTTTTGATATGACACTGATTTTGACATAAAGGATTCAACGACGTTTGTCGCGCGCGAGACAGGGCATGCTTACTATTCCGGAGCACATGATCTTACTACTGTATTCATAAAAAGTTTGTGGAGTCCAAGTCTATGTTCTTTTTGTTTACGGTTTATCTTATTTCGAATTTGTCTTGTCTCTTTGGACTATACACTTTTGATCTTCCGCGTGGGCTTAATATTAGACATTATATTACCACCGTTCTAGATTTGAATATTTGAATAAAGTTCAAATTAAACGTTAATAACATTTAAATGCCGCTTTCATCATCGTTTTTTCTGTCACAATATTGGTAATTAATTTGTGGTATATTAAAGGAACGGTCCTATTTTGTTTACTTTGAAATTTCGTTCGAGTTTCCCTATTTAAAAACAATCAGCATTTCTGTTGTTGATTTGTTTTCTCGATAAGGATAACACGCATTCCAGTCCTTATAATTTTTTACATTTCCCCCAAGTTGTTACCTGTTTGCCATATCTAATTTATACCTGTAATACTACTCACATTAGATTAAAAAAATAATACCTATATTTAATTGTGTGGTTCATATTTCATAGTTCCTAGAATCCTTGACGACCCATTGTTTCATATCATGGAAAGAGGAACAAGCATCAAGTAATCTTTTTTTCTGGACTTTATTGTTTCCTTCTATACGGTTAGTACATACTATTTATGTTCTCTGGATTGATGTAACTTTGATATAAGAAGTAGTGACAATAAGGCCTTTTTGGGCCTAAAAATCTGCCAAAAGCTAAACTTTTGATTCCACAGCTAACTTAACTTAAAGAAATCCAAAAAATAGAAACAGACATTTCACAGACAACAATTACATTTTACCAATGCTTGCACACTTTATTTACCAAATCGTCGCCAAAGTGCCTATTGTTGATCAAATGTCTCAAGGCAAACATTACCTTCGTATTGTTGGGCTAAAACAGGCCATAACGCTCCCATATCCTTTTATACTTAATTATATCCTTCTTTTACAAAATTTACGCTCTGTGGAGCTGTTTCTATAAGCCTATTAACATTACAAAAGTTAATCAGGATTAACTCGGGTGAATGTGGATTAAGTCACATTTCGTTCACAATAGGTTTGATTAAATCAGGATTAACTAAATCCGAATTTATTTAATCCGGATCAAGTTAATCCACATTAATCTGTAGTGTGAACCCAAAATGTGGACTAAATGTGACGTCATAATTAATAACGTTACTTATGGTGTTTTGATTTCAACGTTTCAATTTTAACCCGGATTAAATTAAGCCACAACCCCAATGCTAATGTGAACGCAACAGGTTACCTGTATAATGGCTTAAGTTGATCCGGATTAAGTTAAACTGGATTAAGTTAATATAAAAATAGGAGATGTGGCATGATTGTCAATGAGACAGCCACCCACCAAGTGACAGTAGAATTTAAAGTTCTACAAGTCCCATTATGGCCTTCAACACTGAACCAGAGTCCATACCATAACGGAAGCTAATGTGAACTGGAACCTTTTTAATTGAAGCATTTTGAAAAGTTTGCACTATTATTTGGTTTTCACATCTCTGTGCTACAAAAGGTAACTAATATAGACAAATCTAAAGCAAATGGATAAAAATCAATATTCTAAAAATACAATATCTTTCTACTGCAATTATTTGTAGCTTTTCATTACAATGTACAGGCTTAATCTCAAATGACATTCTATTTCATTTACAACAAAGAAAAATTAGTCCATTACTTTAGTAATTTTCTCCTAAAAATGATACATGAATTATAAATTTAGGTAAAGCCTAACAACGTCAGGCATTTACCAGAAGGACAACTGTATTTTTATACTCTATAGCTATACTATTTGACACGTTTAAAAACTTACTTGACTTTAATTTGAAAATTCTATACCATCTAAACTTATATATGAGGTAGTAGCAGTTTTTAAAATGTCCCCTTTGTTTTAATTAGGTATTATCGCAATTCTACTTGTTCACTGTCACCCGCTTAAATAAACCTTTCTTAATTTTAAATATTTTAAAATTTTGCTTCCCATGTGTAAGTCTTAGTAATAAATTGTTTAGTACACATGCATCTTTAAAAATGTGTTTGCTTAATGGCTGAGTGGATATTCAAAAGCTGAAGAGAATTGGTAAATAGAAAATATTATATTGTTAGACATTGATGATCGTATTTTTACAATCGATATAAGTAAATGTATCACAAAATACCAAAATACCAAAATCAATTTGATGCACTGAATGGCCATTTTTGATTGATAACTCGTCAGCAGTGCTCGTAGTCAAAATTGACATCCGGTTAAAATACAATGAAAATTAAAAAAAGGTAGAAACATAAGAACCAAAGCAATCGAAATAAAAAAGGAACCCAAACACATCTAAGGGTTACCTCTGTATCTGAAGAAAGAGCCTTACAAGTTTATGTTAATCAATTCTGAACGAAAAAAGGCGTTAGGGACGGCTGTACGCCTGCACTAATTACCGATTTTTATTTATTATGCCTCTGCTGGTGGATCATGACCCGAGGGTAATCACTAGCCCAGTTGTCAGACAATGTTTTGCACAAATTTGCTGCATTTGTTAAAATTTTAAAGCACTGAAAATACGGAAAGGCCTCGAAAAGTGTGGCACTTAATAGTTATCCCTGACGTAGGACTTGGTTTCCCATTTCAATTTGTTTAAAATTGAGCACTTCTTTTGCTATATTTGGTTCTCAGACTTTCTTTGTGTTGGTTCTGATACTACTAATGACAGGTTGCTCCTTGAAATTGCATTGCATCCATCATGTCTTTCTTCGCGTTTTTTGACAACACAGTTAAGGTTAAAGGTCCCCTTTTCAGTTCAATGCTAAACATATGGAAATTTTATGAAAAATCCACAGCCTCTACTAC
>JARWCS010343480.1:0-11425 GCA_034783895.1 Geukensia demissa | reverse complement strand
TTTTAAACTGCCTTTCTTTCCATGTTGGACAGCTAGCACTAATTTCCTTTTGATTTTGCTATTTTATGTTCAATACATGTATATGCAATTTAAACTTAAATTCAGATTATTTGCCATTCCGCTTGACAGTTCTGAGCATGATGACAAATGTTGTGAAAAAGTTGTCAAGAGGTTTAGTTTTACTTATTTCATTTAAAAAATCAGCATACTTTTGTATAAAAGAAGATATAAAGGTCAATGAAAATAAATTGTGACAAAAAAGCTTTCAAATAAAACCAAATAGGCCGATTTTGTAATGGATCAATTTTGTTATGGGCCGAAATATCTTATATTCGTTTACATGCGCAAAGGCTGCACACATTTTTAACGTAACTTTTAAAAAAGAAAAATTTGGTGACTTTACATTTATCCCGGAAACAAATCATTCGCGTTTCGTCTTTGGGCATAAGTATTTTCAGTATAATTAAATAATATGTTCCTTTCCCCTTTCCACATATGTTCCTAAAATTTTAGAACAATTTTTATTTTACACAAAGGATGGCAGCTGGAATTGTATTTGCGGAAACCAAAACAAGACTTTCTTCAAGTATATCATCTATTCTTCAACCGTTTTTGTCTAATTCCGAGTGCGAACTTTCACAAAAGTTGAAAAATGAAGTAAAACTTGATGTAGCAATAAAGATGTCCGATATATATTTGTACGGCGAATTTGTTGAAGTCATTCGAGCTAATGAGATAATTCATACTTTTATAGAAACATTGAAAGCAAAAATCGACTGCTTTTATTCAACTTCATCTAAAACAGCTGCTACCTTGAACGAAAAACAAGAATGCTTGTTGGGTAATGTTCTTGAACAAAGAAACCTGAAACAAAGCGAGGCTGTAAAACAATCTGCACGTGGGGAACCAATCAATCCGACCTTAAATGCACATTCTGCTGACACAGAGTACACGGCAGAAACACAATCTAAAGTTCTAACCATTGATCCACTTTATCCCACTTGTAATAATAAAATAGCCAATGAAAACAACTGTGTAAATTCAACAGCCGGCCATGACCACATTTTAAAAAATGAAGCTACATGTAATACTATAGTGAAGCAGGATTGGGATGACCAGCTTGAAAAATTTGTCAAGTTCATAAACAAAGAGAAAACCCTGCCTGTCATCCCTGTTGAAAAGAATGAGGTTGAATGTAGCAAAATTGAAGTAGCAAATGATGAGAACCTACATAATAGTGAAAAATCAGGAACTGTTACAAATTCTGAAAAACATGATAAAACAGAGTACAATTTAAGGAAAGTAAAGTCACCATCTTGGAAAAAAACATTATTAAACACAGATGATGATGAGTTAGATTGTGATGTAGATTCAGAAGATGAGTACAAACCCAACAAAAGTGACAATGAAGATATCGAGTCTGACCATGAATCAGGCTTAAGTAATGAAATGTCTGAAGAAAGCAATGAAAAAGAAGAAGAAAATCCTTGCAATGATCCAACTTCTTTCTTGGATCAGAAAGTCTGTTTTAATACAAAGAACGATAAAAAGAGCAAAAAACAAAATGCCCCCAAAGTACTTGATATGCATCATGAAGATGTAGATCTAAATGAGGACACCAAATCAGAAGAATATGAAGAACCTGTTTATGGATATAAAAAACAAATTGGTAAAATAACAAAGGATGTAAATGATCCTTCTATGGCAAAGGCAGAGTGTAAAGAATGTTCTTATGTTAACATATCGAAGTATCCTATTCCGAGGACAAGACTGCAGAACCATTACAGAAGATGTCATGTTAAAAGAGAACTAACTCTAGAATGTGAAATATGTGGTAAAAAATTCGGAAGTCAGTCAGAGTTGACAGATCATAACAGAAAAAGACATCAATATAAAAAATGTGAACATTGTGGTATTGTAATCAAACGATCCAGTGTTTACAGTCACTCCAGGAAACATATAGAAGGCTATGTGATTAACAAACATGAATGTAAACAATGTGGAAAAAAATATCCTACTAATTTTCATTTAAAACAACACATTGAAACTGCCCATGTGGAATATGGGAAACGAGAAACATTTCCTTGTGAGATTTGTCATAAAGTTTTATCTACAAAGCATTCATTGAAAGGACATATAAAACATGTACATGGAAACAAAGATAAAAACCACACTTGTACACAGTGTGGGAAAGGTTTCCCAACAGGGAGTGCTTTAAAAAATCACCAGCATGCACATGATGCAATACCCCAGTTCGTTTGTCATTTGTGTAACAAGGCATTTCGATATAAATCAGGTGTTAAGATTCATTTACAACAAATGCATTCAAATGAGAGAAATCATTTATGTTCATACTGTGGGAAATCATTTACTCAAGCAGCAGCACTGGTACGACACATACGTGTTCATACTGGGGAAAGACCCTTTGCTTGTAGAGTCTGTGGGGAATCATTTAGCGACACATCAGTTCGTCGTCGTCATATGATATTAAAACACAAGCAACAAGCAACAAAAAAGAGAATCGCTACAAAACAGTAAACAACAAACAGTTAACAATCTTAATTCTTTGGAATACACAAAAAGATATATAAAAAAAACATTTACATGTAATCAGTGTGTAATTTATAAATAGTACTTGTAGTGTGTTGGCATACATGTGTACCCCTAATAATATAAAGATTTTTTTATAAAGTGAAATATATTACATGTTTGTATTTTAGGTACTGTGTACATTCTGAAACAGAATGAGAATAAATCATAATTAAAAATATTTTCTAACCATTTGGGCGATAAAAATAATCTGACCAAATCCCAAACCTTATCAAACCTCCAGACCCAGGTCAACCAGGACCAAACCAAGATATCAATGACATTTTTTTATTTAATATCTATGTATTGTTTAAAACTTGAAAACAATAGTTGCTGCCAATGTATATTTTTACTTTTGTTGAATAATCTTTAAATTCATTCACATAGACAATAAACTGTAAACTGCATTTAGTCTTTTGATTAGTTATTATTAGTTTAATACAGCTAATCCATTTGTTTGTTTAATAGATGAGACCATGTGTAACCAGCCGTAACGATCAATTAACATTGAAAATCACTAAAGCGTGAAGTGCAAATTAGAAAATTGCTAATTAACAAAAAACTAATTAACTAAAACACCAAAAAATTTACCACACCATTCCTTATACTAAAACAAATGCATATTTTGAGAAGAAATGTTGTTTTTTATTCGTTTTCATGTCCTGACTGCACATTTTAGGAGCTGAGTGCACTCAGCTCGAGCTGTGTGGTGTTTAGACGTTCCCCTACTATCAGGGCCAAAAACTGGATATAATAATGCAATTTTTAACAAATATGTTAAAATCTACTATTGTAGAACAAATTCGAGCTATTGCAACATCCTGATAGAAATATGTTTTGACAAAAAACTGATTGAATCAACTAGATATGACATTACATTTCGTAAAAGTGCAATACATCTTAGCTCTCGGGTTGTTTAATTTTGGGGCCAAAATTGGGTCATTCCGAACTTACTCCTTTGACTGTTTACCAATGATTGACTTAAGTAACTGTGGACAACTTACTTGACTAAGTTATTGACTGTTAACCAGTGTCTGACATCTGCTGGTGTTGATAACTTTGACTTCGTTAAAGGTGAAGGTGATGGTACTGATGAAGACACAACTACAAATACACAGTCATGTAAATATAAAAGGTGTCACGTGTGATGGTATTGAATTAGAGAAAGCTAAAAATATACATGTAAATATAAAAGGTGTCACGTGTGATGGTACTGATGAAGACACAATTACAAATACACATGTAAATATAAAAGGTGTCACGTACGCGTGTTGGTACTGATGAAGACGTAACTACACATACACATGTAAATATAAAAGGTGTCACGTGTGATGGTACTGAATTTGAAACAGCTAAAAATACACATGTGAATATAAAAGGTGTCACGTGTGATGGTACTGATGAAGACACAATTACAAATACACATGTAAATATAAAAAGTGGCACATGTGATGGTACTAAGGAAGACGCAACTACACATACACATGTAAATATAAATTGATTGATTTTTGGTTGCTTAACGTCCAGTGGCAAATATTTCATGCATATTCAGGACGATAACAAGTTCAACAATTATCAATATCAAAAATCTGTGAAATAAAATGCTCAACAGAAACCAGAAGGTGTTCAAACAAGTTTAGAGTAGAAAAAACATTAAATTTGGTCAGTAAGGTTTTGAATGTTACATTTTTTATATTTTGTAAACTTTGCTAAGAGATAAAGGCTACCAAATAACTTATATTCTTTGTAGCAACTGCAGTAAGAAACCTACAACTTCAATGATGATACTTCTAAAGCATTTTAAATAAAATCATTGACATATATTCACACAATTTTGTGATGGTATATATCGCCCTGCTTTAAACCTCCCTCAACTAAAACCTGAACAACTCCCAGCTGTAATCACTCTAGATTAACTGCCACAAAATTTCATCAAGGTAGAAATGTTCTTCAAAGTGCACTGTGCAAAGCAATGCTTGCCCTCAAACATGAAAACAAGTTCACAATAGCTCTGCGTAATGAAGCAAATATTTCTACTACAGTGAAATTATCATTGTACTTACGTTGAACCAGTAAAACCTGAGTATGAGGGACACAGACACGTATATCCACCAATCAAGTCGTGGCAGGAACCGTTGTTACATGGATTGAAGTTCTGGGCAAAATCACAATCATTTATATCAGTCTCACATCGAGTTCCACTGAAGCGATCTAAAAATTAACCAAATAATAAATATTGTTACCAAGAGCCATGTATTACAGAGATTTAAGTTCTTGGCAATATCCCACTGACAAAACTTTCATATTGGGTTCCACTAAGACAATCTACAAACTGTTAAAAAATTACAATACATAACAATATCTAGTACAGTTTAACTTGTCTTGAGAAACTACTGTTTAACTTGTCTTGAGAAACTACTGTTTAACTTGTCTTGAGAAACTACTGCAATGAGAGACCAACATCTTTTGAAAGACCAATAAAATTGCAAGAATTCAATTTAATTTAAATTATATAAACCTCTTTTTGGAAGACCACCTGTCTTGTAAGACCACTTATTAATAGCAGAAATGGGGGTCTCTCTAAACAGGTTCCACTGTATACACAAATTCTCTAAGAAGCCAATTTAAACATTTTAAGAAGATGAAGCTTTATTTTCTGCTACAAAAATTGTCATTTTAATGTGAGCTGAAAAAATTATATAAAACTTTTAAAATAAAAAAAAATGATTGGTGTTTATGGTGACAAAAATACTACATGAGACTATGTGCAGATACAAACGAGATATTCAGGAAAGAGGTTACATACACAATAGTAGGTTACATTACTGAAGCTGTCGAGAATTGAAGAAAAACTTGAACTTAAAAATTGTTATTCAATGAAAAATATGATAGATGAACTTTCACAAAAAAATTACAAGAATTCTTTTCAATTAAGCTTTAACTTGAATTTCACTTGATTCACAAAGTCATATAAGTATTTTCACAAAACATAGGAATTTCATGTGGAAATTAAATCATATTTAAATATTTCAAAATTAGATTCAAGAATAATTTCTATTTTGATAAAACTAACTTTAATGTCAATTAATGGTAAGCAAAACATTGTGGTGTATATTCCATGTTTGTGACAGTATAATAATATTAAAAAGTGTCAAGCTTTTGATCTTTAATTGTGAATAAGTATTAAAGTATGTATATTTATAGAAGAAAAAGGTAAAATGGAGGGTAAAAGAAGTTTATACGTCATCAGGTGTCATATATAAATAGATATAGTTTCTAAACTATTGGAACTTTTAGAATGGTTTACAAACAACAAACACAGAACAAATTGAGCTGATGGAAAAGAAAGGGACAAAACACTTCACTGTCTCATGAAACATCAGTCAACATATTTTAATAAAACATAAAATAGTTCTTTCTTTTATCCAAAAACCGAAATTTATTTTTAACATGAACATCAACTCTAAAAACTGCTTACATTACCAGTATTTTCTACTGTTCCGTTTGTATATTACTTTTGATTCATACCTAATCATTTTAATACTGCAACAGATATCACTTTTAAACAGTATATTCATCTTTCTTGTGAAAAATTAAATTATCCTATATACTTTATTAAGTCAAAATTCAAAAACTACATATTTTATGTCTGAATTTAGTGGTATTATATACTTTTGTATTCCTTGTTATATATATTGAATTTCCAGGACAATGGTATTTAAAATCTGATATGGCTAAAATGATAATATTTAGAAGTTGTATTAACCTTGAATTTTCAATATTACAAAAAAATCAATTTCATATTTTTCTTGGTACTCAATATACCTCCAAGAGAACCAGTTTTAAATGAATACTTGAGATACAAATATAGCATTATACTGTTTTGGAGTATATGTATTGATGTTTCGGAGAATATATTACTGGAGAAATGTACATACCACCTGAGGTTCCCACTGTAATACACACACAGTACAACATATATAAAGCATTATCAATAATCTGCCTTACATGCAACACATAAAAAAATAAACATTCAAAAAGCACTCATACATGCAAAAGATAAAAATATAAATGTTTACAAGCAACGTTTCTCTTATGATTGGACAACCTTTTAAATGATGGTCATGCCCTTCATTAAACAAAGGCCACAACAAGCAAGTCTATCATAAGAGAAATACATTTCACAACTTGTGAAAACTGTACATTGCTAACTATTTGATTAAAATTAACAACACACCAGTGAAGGCTCTCTTATATTAGAACTGAGCTGGTAACAAGAGATATAGAGAATTTCACATTGTTAGACACTGACAATCATATTTTATAAAATCGAGATAGTTAAACATTCAAATTTTGAGTCTTGGCTAGAAATAATAATAAAGCAAATGGAATTCAAATGGCACACTGAAACAATGCTACACTCTAAAGTTAGATATTTATAAATTATCAGATTTCCTAATTATACTATTCCTTCTTTTAAATTAGGTTGTCGCCTTTAAGAGGTTCACTGATTTTAGTTTCCAAATTGTTGTCAGATTTTTTACCCTTTCTACCCATTTTAAAGCATAATTTTTTTCCACAAACACCCAAAATTCTAAGCTGATGATGGATTAAAGCCAAGTATAAACAGCTATAACTTACCACTTGTACAAGTACACAAATAGGTGGTCAGACCAGTCTGGGTACACTGTCCTCCATTGTAACATGGCTGGCTAGCACATGGGTTGATTGTGTTCTCACAGGTGGGACCAGTATAACCTGAATAAAAATAAAAACAAGTTATTTCGCTTTGGAGAGAAAAAAATAATTAAGCTTAGACAAGTTTTTAAACATAACTTGGAAAATAATAACAAAATCATTGTTTTATAAGTTAGTGTTCTTATTCTATCAAATTATTGAATTAAGCTACTTTTTTGTGTGTATGACTAAAGCTAGAGTTCTAATTTTATCAAACAAAGAAGGCTTGTTATTTTTTCGTATGTCTGACCAACGGAAATGTGCTTCCACTTGCTAATGTTAAAATATAAGTTGACATGGATGCCAATCTTACATATTCAAGTATATGTCAGGCGTTAAACCTTTTGGTAATAATTTAACATATTAATTTATATCGAGTTTAAATTTCACATTTCACAGTGAAGAAATTTCATGACAAAAATTGTCTCCATGATCAGATATCCTTTGTGAATTTAACACCATATAGTTATGGTGCTGGATAATATAAAAAAAGGAGATGCGGCATGATTGTCCATGACACAATCATCCACTAAATGACAGTCACAAACTTTTACAGCTCCCTTTATAATTAAATAATGTAACTTTGTAATTGGTTGGCATAGCAGTAAGTGAGACTATAACTGTATCATACAATAAATCAGTGTCCTGTACAATACAAGATATACCTGGGTAAAAAAGTTGTCTGGGATACCAATTATCATACACAAATAGTCATGGCTGACTACAGAACAAATATTACAATATGTGTATGTTGTATAAGTGTATGTGTATGTCGTAAAGGGGGATATGCGAGTTGTATGGGTGAATGTGTGTGTCGTAAAGGGGGATATGCAAGTTGTATGGTGAATTTGTGTGCTGAAAGGGGGTTATGTGAGCTGTTTGGGTGTATGTGTGTGTTGTATGGGTGTATGTGCAAGTGTTGTATGTGTGTATTTGTGTGTTGTAAAGGGGCAGTGTGTGTCAAAACATACCTCGTAGACAGGTACAAGAGTAATCATGGTAGATTACGAAACATATTTTATCATATGTGTGTGTTGTATAGGTATATGTGCATGTTGTAAAGGGAAGGGAGGAGGGGTTGGGGTGTCATAACATACCTGGTGGACAGGTACAAAAGTAATCATGGTTGACTACAGAACAAGTTCCACCATTCAAACACCTGTTGGTACAAATGGAAGCAACTGAAAAATAACAAAAGGAATATATTAATATATTAAAAAAAATCAGTTTGCTTATTTTTCATGTGCCAGTGTAAACAAAGAAGACAACATGTCTATTTTTGTATCTATTTAAGATAATTGGACCATTAATAACCATGTGATTATAAAAAGAGTTAACATAATAGAATCGGAAAACAGGGAAAAAATCAGTGAATTTCATGAATACTATAAATCTTAAGTGAATCTTTTGATAGTTATAACAGATTTTGGAGAGCTTTTCTAATCAGAAACATTATATTTGACAACACAATGTTAAAAATATTATTTTTCACTTGAATTGCTAAGAAATTATAAACATTTGCTGGCCACTTTTATTATGGTCTGAATATATTAAATCCAGTTAAAAATCTGTTGGTGTGTTATCATTATTATTTCAATTTTATTGCAACTTTCTTTGTGTAAAAAAATTAACTGAATAATAAATCTTCAGTAAATGTGGTCTGGCTACTAAAAATGGATTTCTCCCACAGATAACTCCTGTTTGGTGTCGCTTCTGTACTATCAAGTCTTTTTGTTTTGTGATGTAAGATTTTCAGGGAAAAACTATTTGTCAGCACATGTTTGTGAATTTTTCTTAATTTGTGGATTTTCCCAAACTATCAACGTCACAAAAACAAAAGCCTTATATTGCAGCTGCGACAACACAAGCAGGAGTCACTGGCAGGCGTAATCCATTTTAAAATACTAAACTTCAAACCTATTAAATCTTTCCCCTATCCACCCTTCCTCAGATAAATCTATAACTACTTACAGCCATTGACACAGTCAGCAGGTGATGTCTTGCCTTCAGTCAGTGTTATTTGAAAACTAGCACACTCCAGACACGTTTTCTGTCCTGTCTGGGCCTGGTAGAAGTTTTTAGGACAGGCGGTACACGTCTCTAAACCATTGTAGGAATAATACCCTGCTGGACATGGACCTACATAAAAATTCAAAGACCTTACTTTATGATGGATTTATTAGTGACAGACCTCATGTTAGAGTTATCAACATATTTTGTTGCAGTACTGTTTTCATTTTTAAAATTCAAGCACAAGATCTGTACACTGTATTTGTCAGAACTTCAACAGACTACTTAAAATACCAGTGAATACAGGAAAATCTAGGTTGGTTCTATTTTCAGATCTTGACTTTGATTTTTCCTACCTGACATATATGTACTGTATTCCGTTGTAGATAATACACATTTGCATAATATGCAGGACCTTTTCAGCCCCCAAAACCCAGGAAAAAGTATAGTTTACATGTATAATATGCTGAGACTTTTGTTAAGAATGTAATTTTTTCCTAACTTTTCAGTAATTATATTGTTTATTTGGTTGATCTATTCTTTATTTCTTTGTATTTAACAGTTTAAATATCTTTTCATTTAAAAACAAGCATAAATATGAAAGAATTTGAAGAAAATAACGACAGATTTATGACCTGGATCTGACTGTGAAGTAATAATCTCTCTACGAGTTTGGTAAAAAAGCAAACCTGTTTTGAATTTATCTGCTTTTAAACTTTAAAACAAAAAGAAACTGTTTTTTCTTTCTTAATCATTTTTACTGTAATTTAAGAAAAGTTAACAATAATCATCAACCGAGAGTTACTGAATGTTTTTGCAACTGTCACTTTACAATCACATGATGTTTTGTTATTAAATGTCAGCTGCTGCAAACTTATTTTTCTCATGTCCACATTGGAAAGAAAATGATGAAACAACATTGGATTCAAGTTGATGAAAAATTGAGACGTACTGTAAAGGTAGTAATTTTTGCGGTGTATTAATTTTCGCTATCTTTGCGGTCTTAATTTTTCCACGAAAATATGTAAACGCAAAATGCCAAAATTTACCTCGACATTTTATAGAGATAAGCAGAATTTGCGAAAAATAGAATCCGTGAACTTATAAAGAATAATGAATCCACAAAAAATTGCCAGCCATGAATGCTAATACTTTTACATATTTTTCCCACCCAAATGATTTTAGGGAAAAAAAATGTGTATAATCTACAGCCAAATACAGTAAGTGAAGGAAATATTCTATAATTTTTCAGTAGTACCTACTTTTACAATCAGATTCTGTAGTTTTCCCCACTCCAATAGTCTTTTTCCCAGTTGGACATGATGTACAAGACAAACCGTTAGAGGAATGGGAATCTGCAGCACACTGTCGACACGGAGCTTCTCCACTTGTTGATGTAAATCCATTCGGACAGGAAACTGAAAATAGAAACAGATATTGTATATTCTCAGAAAGCTTTGCAAATTAGTTAAGAAATGATTCATTTCATCAAAATACAAGTTTACTGATGTTGAATAAATATGGTGAATTTTGATATGCTGTGTGGATATTTCAAGAAGTAACCTCTCATCAGAAGCATTAGAATTAAACCATAGGAAGTCCAAGATCCAAACAAAGTAAAAGAAGTACCAAATCCAAAAAAATAGATACACATGAACTGCATTACTGAAAAGAAAAATCTCCAAATATTACATATTTTAAGTTATGCAACTGCGTTAATGTATAATTTATTTCATTAAAAGAACTTTAATGCAAATTGCATTACCTTGTAAGCCATTTACATGTAGAGAATCTCACAGTGTAAGCTGTTGATAATCATTTCTTACAATCAAAATTAAACATTCAAATTTCAAGCCCTCAAGAGACAGACAGACACAGACATTATGACCACTATAAATATCCTGAAGAGTTAGTTATATAATAAAGGATTGCTAGTTATTTTCTAATCAAGACAATATCTTACGATAACAGTCATTCATGCTGGTAATAAAGGATTGCTATACTCTATGTCGGGCTTTTCTGGAGTGTGATTTTCGAGCTTTATAAAATTATTTGTGTGTTTCTGCCTTTGTATTTATATTCAATCAAA
>JARWCS010343479.1:0-19491 GCA_034783895.1 Geukensia demissa | reverse complement strand
GTTGGCCATGGTCTTGTCTGTCTTCCGACTTAACGATTTCTGTCTGCCCCTTTGGTATCTTCGAATTCCTTTTGCAATCTCTTTCATGTCGATTGTCTTTTAGTAAAGTCAATTGTCAACTCCACATGGTTCATTAATCTCTTCTATGTCACCAACTTCCACCACTAATTATAATTTACCGCCTCGGTGGTATAATGGTAAGCGTGCTCGCCTTGAGTGCGGAAGGTCGTGGGTTCCATCCCCTGCCGAATCAAATCAAAGACACTAAAATTGGTTTTAAATGCTTCGCCACTAAGCACGCAGCATTTAGGAGTGAGAGCAAAGACTGGTCGGCCAAGAGTCTGGATAATGATGTGTCTGGGTAAAGTGGCACGTCTGTCTGCGGATTGTTGCTTTTGTAGGCTAGCACTTCAAGAATCCGGCTGAGCGTGTCGGTCTAGTACACAGCAGGGTTAATTCATAATCACTCCTCAATTAAATGCTATCGTCCTGAATATGCATGGATATTTGCACGTTAACAAGCACCATTCAATCGATCAACCTAACAAAACTTTAATCTGTAAAATTTGGTGAAATGTTACTGATCAACTGTCATGTTTTTTTAATAAATAAAACACGTTGCGCATTTTTCATTGTTTTGCTAGGAATTGCAACAATAAAAATTTGAAGATTTCATATTATTGCTTTGATAAACTATCGCCAAATCGTGATGTTAAAAATTATACAATGAAATCAATTAAAATAAAAATAAACAACATTATCAGTTGATATCAATTAAAACTATTACTCATCGTAGCATAACTTGGAAATCTCTTAACTGATTATGCATCATTTACACACAGTAATCTTATCTTTGCGATAACAAATTTTTTTACTTGAGAAACGATAAAACGTACCCCTCCCAGTCTATTATCTATAGAAGTTATCAGCGTGTACCTGCTAAAGGTAATTACCATTGATCTCTTCAGGAATAACGTATTCGTTTGCAAATGAGTTGCAGCGAAAGAAGTGATAATTTTTTTCTCACAGTAAGCACAAAGAGGGCTTTAGATAAGGATGAAATCGTGATACTCCTCTGATTATAGACATGATTCTGTGTAGACAGATGACATTTTTTAAATTTTAAATTTGTCGGATCGCAATTTACATGATTATTTTCAATTTGTCAGGGGAACTAACAATTGATAGTAATTTTCAATTATATTTTGTACTTCAAAATGCTTGAGAACTAACAGAGTTAACTATTGAATAAGTAATCAAAAGAGTACCGAAAACAATGCTTTTGAGGGATTAAAATTGCAAAACATTCAGGACACTGACCCCTATTTGATTGCATGCGATTTAACCAAGGGGATTTTAAATCTGAAGTTTGTACGATCTGATTTGAACAAAAAATCCTAACGCTTTAGAATATATGTGCGTGTACTCAATAATAGTGAGCATCGCTGATAAGAGCTTTACGCGGTAATCATATTTTACATGGCGCAGCCATTTCATAACCAGGATTATGTTGCACTTGCTTACGGTAAAATTATGAATTTTATTAAAAGAAAACTCTATTTTTCAAAAAAAAAAAAAAAAAAAATTAGCAGTAGCAGAATGCTTGTTGACTAAAGACACCAGAGACAGGCGTTTGCCTTTGATGTATCCCAGTGATTTTCAGACAATCGAACGTCCTTATTTTTTACTAAACTTTTCGCAAAGAAAAGTAACGCGAACCTAAATATTAAAGGACTAAAATTAAAAATCGCTATATATGCCTTTTTTTACTGACGGAAAACAAAATTAAAATTTTGTTGAAATAATTTTATTGAAAACGAAAAGCAGGCAATTTACAAATCTAGATGTCTCCACAAGTCCTTCAACAAAGGTGGAATACCACTCCTAGTAAAAAGCTCTAAATCGCCCAAAATAAATAAAACGTGTGTGTGTAAGATAATCCTTCTCTTACATATATCTCGATTTATTGTCTTAAATTTGTTCATTTTGTGAAAATTGGAAGTTCAAAAGGCTGTAAATCGCACATACGTATATATACATGTAAAATAATATAGTGCATGCTCTTACCTGAAAATATTATATATACGTGTAGCCAAACTTATAATACAAAGACAAATCTATGACCACAATTTGTTATTTGTGCCAAGAGAAATGTGGTTAAGTGGGATCTAACCCGTCCCAAAGGGTGTTCAAAGGAGAAAAAACAAAGTTCAGTTAATGAAAGTCACCAGTAACATAAAGGTAAGATAATACACGTAATCAATAACTGCACATTTGAAATGTAGTTAAGAATGATAAACTTGAATTAACATAACGACCTGGCATTACTATTATGTCACCAAAGTTCTTTAGCACGTAATAAACATAGACACACATGTGATATTTCAACATGATTAAGACAAAGACATAGAATTTAAGCACAGGGTAAATTCCAGGAAGTCCAGAACTATAGGTAACGTCATAGAAGGGGCAAATCCAAAAAATCGTAAATGTAAAATAGTATAAAACAGGGAAAGTTGATGAATCACACATTCTACAGATCAGCCAGACCGTAACCTGAAAAATAAAAGAGCATAAAACTCTTGCAGGTGGAATCATTTTACCGAATGCCATCCATCCACGCAAAAACAGAGGGAATTTATAAATCTAGACAAGGCCTTCGTGGGACCTGTAGAAGTTTAATTTCTACTGTTATTTGATGGATAGCTGTCTCATAGACAACCATGCTACATCTCCTATTTTATATCTTCAACAAGGATGGAATACAACTGCTTGTAAAAAGCCCTTAATCTGAGAAAACGTGTATACGTGCAATAATAATACTCTTACCTAAATGTATGTAACAAACATATAACACCAAGACAAATTATGACTACAATTCCTGATTTAAGACAGACACCAGAGACATGTTCATTTAATTAAATATAACCTTTAATTTTCTTTATCTGAAACATTCGCACATCTTTTTTTATTTTTCTAGAACTTAGGGCGGCCTCGTTTTGAAGCAGGACTCCAAAGACGAATATGAGTCATGACGACATTATAAAGAGGATATGCAAGTGCCTTTCAGTCACTGAAATGTACCAACATGTTCCACCTAGACTGGATATTCTCAATCGGTATATAATGGATGTATTAAATTACATACAGGAAAGCCGAGCCTATGCAAACTGTGTAATGTCTTGTCACTTGTGCGATTGCAAGAAATTTATTTTGTCGTCTAAGTATGCAAATTTGCGAGGCTCGTCTGTAGACTGTGCCTAATCCATATAAAAACTAAAAGTACATTAATTACTAAATTCACTAAGACAAGACTCTCCAAAATCCATTTCAGTGATGTTTTATTGCTGTTGCTCAAACTAAAAGTCCCCCGAGGGCGGCCGGGGTACAGAAATATGCCATTCAGCCTGCAGCGGGATGTGTATATAATTGACCCTTCCTTCGCAAAGATCATGCCGGGGAATGAATATGGAGTAGGTATAGTAGTCCTGGAGGCACTGGTCCTCTAAAAGGACGTCCTTGATTGCCGGATATATAAATTCACAATTCGGCCGGAGGTAGACGTTAAAGACTCCCCATGTTCAGAAAATGCCGCGTTCTAAGCACGTTGAAAACACCTTGTAGAAGCCCTTTTTGAGTGGTCAGTAGGCGGCTAGTTACAAGACTAAATTGTCCGCCCCTTTCGAACTCGTAATTTTCCAGTGGCAGTCTAAAAGTCTCTCCCTAACGGTCCCGTGCTCACAGTCTGCATATTGACTTATTGTTGGCTAACTTTTCCCCTCCTAAATATGGCTAAAATACTTCCCGTTGGATGTTAAGCAGGAATCTATGAATCAATAAATCATCTTGAAAGTTGCTTATAGGTCTTTAAAAATGAAAAGGAATATCAAACCTTACCCAATAAGACCACCTTAGCGTCAACAATAATTGGTAATATTACGTTTCATATATTGTTTAATCCTTGTGTATGTTATTTTGTGAAAGGCATTTCATAATATTTAAAAGAAACAATCCACATCCTATCTGGATTGTGTACTGCATAATTTCTCGTTAAGATGTTGCCTTAATTACTATACTAGATTTCCGTGGGGCACGAAACAAGTTCTTAAAAATAGTGCCTTGCATTTCTTTCTTTTACCAATCAGATTGTGGTTAATGGGAAAACAACGAATGAAAATGTCTTTATTACACTGCGTACGAATTTTTTCTGGATTAACCTTCATGAGGTACGCTCGGGACCAAATATTGAAAAACGCGCTGGCGCATATAGAGAGTAGCCTACTGTATTACAGTAATTTTGTGGTAAAAAAAATATAAGAATAAACAATGTTGGAAAGATATATAAACAGTAAGATATAAAAGAAAGAATATGGAATATATGCCAGAGAGAAACAATCCATAATCATACAGTGAACAAAAGACTGGCATTCACAACAATAACAATTAAGACAATCATTTAATCTTTTAGGTCTTATTAAACTAAATGCAGGAACACCTCACAAAGAAAACACCAGCAATGTAGTAAAACTGATGAACATAAATAATTTGCAACCCCACATCTGCCGAAGTGTAGGTTGGAGGGTTATTATCACGAGATATTTTCCCCATCAACTGTACTAATTATTTGAATAGAAGGGGAAATGGTACTGTCAATTTGCTTGCTCAAACTTTACGATTTGATCGACAAAGGTGACAGTATGAGTAACGCGATTGTTTAATCTGGTTAAGAATGAAAGTGATGAACATTGCCAACAAATTCCTAGCCGTGAATGAACGTAAGCGTTCCTAACAAAAGTCCTAGACGTGGATGAACGTAATGAACATCCTCAAAAAAGTCCAAGAAGTTGATGTACATTTACAACAACTGCCTTAGACGTGGATGAACGTGATGAATGTACCCGGCAAACGTCCCAGATGTGAATAAAGGTGATGCACAATCACAACAAAAGTCCGAGGCGAGGAGGAACATGAGGAACTTTGCCAACAACAGTCCCACACGTGAATTAAGGTAATGAGTATGTTAGTAACATCCATGGACGTGGATGAACGTAATGAACAATGTCAGTATCGATAGACGTGGGTACACCTGATAAACGATGTCATTAACAAAAGTATAGAAATGGACGAACGTGATGAACATTCCCAATAAAAGTCCTAGCTGTGGGTAGACGTAGGCGTTCCTAACAAAAGTCTTAAACGTGGATGAACGTAGCCGTTCCTAACAAAGTCTGAGACGTGGATGAACGTGATTAACATTCGCAACTAAAGTCCTAGCCGTGGATGACGTAGGCGTCCCTAACAAAAGTCTAAGACGTGGATGAACGTAGACGTTCCTAACAAAGTCTTAGAAGTAGATGAACGTGATTAACATTCCCAACAAAAGTCCTAGCCGTGGATGACGTAGGCGTTGCTATCAAAAGTCTTAGACGTGGATGAACGTTATGAACATTCCAAAAAGTCCTAGAAGTTGATGAACATGATGAACAATGTCAACCATTCATAAATAAACGCCTACAAATAATTAAATTCGATTTTTTGTTAAGAATTTTATATAATGTGCAGATCTAATGTTCATTTTCCTCTCTTAACCTGTTCACGGGAGATATAATTTACAAATAATGCACAGAAAAACTTCAAACAGGAGGGTGATAACTGTAGTTACACCAGGCCATTTCTCCTATGAACAGACAGATTAGCCAAAATTGCTCATAATATCAGAGTTTGTAAATTAAAATAATTAGAATGTAAAAATCAAATATTTGTAGCCTTTTTGGATTGAATCACTTTTTATAGATTTTGCATGATCCTAAGGTACTTAAAAACTTTACTTCTATCCTATTGGTAGCATTGGGCAGCCTCGGCGTTCTGGTAAATAACATCTTGACCTATGAAAATTAATTAGACAGTGACGTTTAGAGAATCTTGTTTCATTTCTCAATAGGCACTTTTGTCATATGATGAGAAAAATAAATAGCAATGTCCCCTTAACAGCTGTTATATATTATTTTACGTATTGTTATAGTATGTGGAACCAACAACATATTTTTGAACATCGTATTTATTAAATATATCGATAATAAGCATACATAATAGAACAAATATATGAAAATGTAGGTTTATATCCTTTATTATCTATAATAATAAGTATCATCCCTTATTAAGGGATATGTTTATTGATATGGTCTAAAATTGTCTTCATTTATGATAAAAATAGTACCAAGTATCGAGAGTACATGTTTCTTTCGCTAAACAAGAAGTCATTTAAAGGCTACGCCTGTAGTTAGGTAATCTCGGTAAAAAGATTCAAATAATTATAGTGCCATGTGATAATGGGTATTACACTACACCTGATCATAGACTTATAACCCATACTATGACCTGATCAAACAAGATCGACCAATAAAAAACAGGACTTAAAAGTATAATACACATGGATTGTAATAAAAAAAGATCAACCAATAAAAACACAGGACTTAAAAGTATGAAAAATACAACAACAGCATACACAGCCGCATAGTGTGTCAATTGTAGGTACGGTTTGTTGACTAAATATGATAATTACTGATATCCAGGTCTTCTCTGAAACATTTTTACCAGTGTCAATCTCTGCTAAAATATACCTAGGGGTTTTTAAGTATGTATAATGCTTTGCAACTACGAACATTTGTACGGTTCCATTTTGCATTACACTAACCACTCACAAGCCCAAAATGACAGTGTGGCACCCTATTTGGAAATATTTTATCTCTAAGATAAAACATTATACCCCATTTTAAAAACTAACCTTCTTTGTCCGCATCAGACAAATAATCAAAAACTGCCACTCGTTCAAATACTCAATAGAATTGTCCAATATAGAAAACAATGATACCTTGAACAGGGTTTTTGCTGAAATTAACATGTTTTTTTAGATTTCATAGGGGATTCGATGAACCTCAATCAAAACAGACTCAAATGATGCAAATTACACATTTTAATTAAATCCCACATAATAACAAAAGGATAAATATATCATGTATATATAAAAAATACATTTAGCAAAACCTTTCTTGAACACAGGATGTAACGAGATTGTGTCCCCATGTAAATTGAACAGTGACATACGTGTATAAATTGTATCTAGATTGAGTAATTGATTGATTGATCCAGTTGTAATTTAATAATTCAGGCATATTCAGGACGAGAACAAGTTATCAGACAATTAGTCATAAGGATTTGTAAGAAACGCTGACCGAGACAGGTTGAGAATTTATACACCCCGCCCAACCAAAGACATCCCTTAAGTAGATACCTGCAAACGGAGAAACCGAACGGCCTATTTCTTTACTCCGGCCGCTCTCGTAGAGAGATGTCTATAATGCGAACAGACCATTCAAGTCTCGTGACCAAAAAACCTTTTTCCTTTTATTTTTTTTTATTAAATAGTGCATAATACGGTAATCGACAAATGTACATCGAAATTTCTTCACAATACACTTGGATTCTGTAAGTTCATTTGACATGCCCGATGTACAAAACACTCGCTTTGTCAAACCTGTGGTTGACAGGCCCCGTCTAGTTGAATGATATTTTTTTATGAAAAGTCTACTCAATTTGTACTTGACTTACAAGAATGATAATAATAATAGCAATAGTGATAGAAAATATATGTTGTTTTGCTAAACAAGAAGACCTTGAACGCTTAGTCAGTAAGTACAGACATACAGTTAATCGTTTTAGCAAGATAACAACGAATACAATGCCAGATAATAATAAATACATTTTTTTGTTTGAGAGGGCTTTACGCCAATTTTAAAATACTATATTTCAGTATCTTAACTTAGGGAGCAGGCCAGAGATACAGTACCCTTTTGTATTGTTATCACAAATGGTAGTTAGTTTTATTGAAAAGGGGTTTGAGCTTGCGAATGACAGTTTTGGTCATTAACTTACAATTGTTATCACATGAACGGCAAGTCGAGAACTCACCAGGGACAGTGACCTTTACAAGTAAGTTGGGTAGCGGGGAGTGGTCTCTAGGGCTGACCAGCGCGATGCGCAGGTGATGAATAGAGAGAGCTCCGTTCGTTTGGGCTACCAGGTCATAATTTTGAAAGCCTGGTGGTGGACCGTTATGGATGATGTTTAAAAAATATTCTGTAATATATCCGATGGTTAAGTATAGAAATAGGAGAAATAAGAGATATGCTACACGAGTATTGGTCTTTGAGACAGAAATAAAAAAAGCGTCTATTATATCTTACTACAAATCCGTTCCTATACGTGTTGTGACTAATATCGATTTTGACTATACACCGGCTTTTTCTACTGAGTAACACGACGGGTGCCACTAGTGGAGCAGGAGTTGCTTACCTTTCCGGAGCAACTGAACTCACATTGGTTTTTGTAGGAGTTATGTTACTCCAGTTTTATTTTTCAGTGTAGTGTTGTGTGTTCTATGTTTGTCTTTCGTTTCATTTTGTTGGCCATTGTCTTGTCTGTCTTCTGACTTAACGATTCCTGTCTGCCCTTTTGGTATCTTCGAATTCTACAGGAAACATATATTTATATATTTATATTGATTGGAAACTATGATTCACTTGTATGATAACAAGCACCTTGAAGCCTTTTTTCTAAAAAGAATGTAAGAATGACCTCGGAAAAATGCAAAAATTATTTACAAAATGCAAAATCTGAATTTTAATATCAGGTTGTGACGCGACAAAACATTAGATGTTCAGTGGTATATAGCATGAGATACATTATTGTTGAAAATACCAGATTAGTGTGCATTTGTATGATATACGTGCAAATTTTTACCTTTAACGAAAATCTGGAATAATGTCCAAAACTATAATTTTGCGATGTCACATAAAATTTGAATCATCAGAGACAATCGACTGGGGTATTGGCCTATCATAATGGTGACACTAGCGCAGGAGTTTGAAACAATTTTAAAAAGGCTTATATTAAATTTTTCTATGATTATTTGTGTCTTTTACAAGACAATCCTTAGTATTTTTATACATTGACTTCTGGATTGATTGAGGATTGTGCCTCCTTGTTTTTAATCAATTTATAAAATAAAATTTTGCCAGTCATATTATTTTTTTTTCAAAAGGGGATGAATGACTTTCTTAGCTGCCGAATCCCTGGATACTATTCAGTGGTATCGATGAGGAACCTACTGTTGTGATAAAAATATAACAGGGTACACAAAGTGCATTAGACAAACTATTATAGAAAAGGTCAGAGACCCGGTGAAGATTTATTTCTGACAACTGACAAACACAAAAAGCATTTACGTCATTCCACATTATATTGTGTTTAGATAAAATTCCTCCAGCTAAGTGAAAATATTAAAAAATGAGGAGTTTTCGAGCAAGTGAATCTAATCGGCAACTCTTTTCTCTTTTCTTGTTCATTTATATTTGATTAATATTCTTTGTCATAATTGTCAATTCAAGCTTTTTGATCTGTCTTGTAGAACTGAAAACAGAAAATCCTAGATTGTAGCAAAATCTTCCCGTGGAGTAAATCACAATTTATTTTTCACTTTATGCACAAAAATAATTTAGGAAAAGGCTTAAGTGTAGTTACTTTTTTACTATAAATATAACAATTATGTCAGAAGATCAGTTACATCAGCATTTTCAAATTCGTATTCTATTTGTTTGTTTTAATGTGCATACTTCAGGATTAATAATAGTAAACATTTTAGCAGGGAGACTTTCAAAGACAGTTTAATTTGTAATGCTTTCTATGTACACATGTATGAATTATCTCCCTTTAAAGCATTGATCTGTAATATAATATTTGTAAAATAGCTTAAAAATGCCAAAAAGGGAAAAAATAACTTAAACTTATTAAAAAATAAGCAATATTTAGCCATGAATTTTAAAAGCTATCTTACTGCACCGAAAACTATACATACATAACTGATTTGACACAAAATACAAAGTTACCAATGTAGAATAAATGTGGACAATTTTGGTATGCATTATGTACATTTCAAGGTGTAACCTCTCACCAGTAGCATTAGAACCGAAACATTGGAAGTCATAGATCTAAACATAGCAAAAGAAGCACTCAAATCCAAACATATCGAAATGAGAAACCAAAATCCGACGGCTTAAACAACTACGAAGTGAAATACTTTTCGATGCCTTTCCGTATTTTCAGTGCTTTAGAATTTTAGCAAATGCAGCACATTTCTGTAAAACATTTTTTTGATAAATTTCATGTCAGATAAGTCTGACAAGGGCTGGTGAATACACTTGCGGATCTATGTTCCACCAGGAGAGGCATCGACCCATTTTGATATATCCCTTTTTCATAGTGCTTTCTCGGTCATTACAATCACAGTGGAAGAAAACTTCAATGTTCTGATAATAAATGTAAAAAATTAAATGCAAAAACAAACAAACAATAATGAAAAATCCATTTCTAGAATGTGCTACAGGATTTGGAATTTTATATGCAATGGAATTCAGTTGACTACGGTAAGACTACATGTAACGACTGATATGTGGATATCAAAAACGGATTTGACGTATCATTTTCATATGTTTTTATGATTTGTCATTTGCTTGGCAAAGACATAAAGACATGTAAAAAGAGAAAGAGAGACAAAAAAACACAAATTCACAATAATGTTTGAAAGCACGACAGTACACGCATACGAAATAAGTACACAAGAACAAAATCACATTATCATGAAAATAAGTAACAAAACCAAGGGAAAACAACATACAGTAACCTCCCGTGTTTAGAAGCTAAGTCACTGTGATCTTTTTTCAGTTAACTACGAAGATTTATTGAGGAAGTATTACTGCTTTTAAGTTAATTGATTCTATTATAATACTCTATTATTGGACCACATTTTGCTATTGGGCCATATTTGGTGTATGTTTATACGTTCTTTCGTAATGACCGGGAGCAAAAGAAAAGCCTCTATGGGATTTACAATGTAAAAGGAGATAACTCTTTTGACGGGGTTTAACAAAAAGTCCTGTAAAATGACCATAGAGTAGTAACATATAACATAAAATGTAGTTGCAAAATTTATTTCTAATCTCAATGCAACAATATATATACAAGTAAATGGTTGAAATCATTTTTTGTTGTTGAAAGTTTAGTATTTTAGAGGACAAAAAAATTAGAATGGAAAGTTCCCCACCCTAATAAGTTTTTATGTGCCTAACAAGTATCTGGTGAGGGCATTACTTTTATTTTACTCACTGGGTTCTACTTCGTGATATAAATAGTAAAATATTCCCAAGATAAAGGTTTAAAATTTCGAAAAAGCCATTCTACGGAGTAAGGTTTACAGACAGTAGGATAACCTCAGTAAAAGACAGAAACAGATGAAACTTAAGACAATGATTACACTATTGGTATGCACTGTGACGTAGCTTTCGGATTTTCAATAGCGTCCTTAGTTAGCCTTAGAGTACGTTATACCTTTGGCAGGGGAATATGAAACTGAAACCTGGCTCTGTAATTGCATTTGAGATGTAATATGTGCCAAGTGTCGGATTTTGTTAATCCCCCCATGGGATTGGAAACGCAGACAGTCTCAGAGTACCTTATTCCTTTGTCACGCAACAATAAGTCATTGAAACCTGGCAGTTATTCCATTTGAGAAGAAGACTGCGCCAAAGTTTAGAATTTTAAAAAAAATCCCCACAGTGGCTAGGATCAAAAGTAACCTAAGGGTACATTATTCCTTAGTCATGCAATTCCTCTATCGTTATTTGTAAGGTTTCGGACTGTGATTCACAGGTAGCAAAAGGATATATCATTCTTATTTTCATTATAAAAATGTTAATTCCAGTTTTTATACCAACCCATAAACTTTACATTATCTCGTCTTTTATAGCATTCCTATCTCGATTTGTCTTGTTTTGAGTGTTTCTTTTACGTTGTTTGGATCTCGGATTTCAATTGTTTTAGTTGTAATGCTACTAATGTGTGGTTACTCGTTGAAATGTGCATATATCATATTAAAATTCACCATATTTTGTCAACATCGGTAAACTTGTTTTTATCAAATGTCGGGTTCAATGGTTACCCTAGGGATGACTCCATAAAATTTGACATTTGAAAATTAAAAGTTATCTTAAAAGCAGTTCAGATCCTCACCCTAAACTATATGTTTTTTAGCTGTTGTGAAAAAAGTTTCATTGGCATCCCGTGGGTACACCCTCGATAATTAAAAATTACCACAAAACGGTGTTTTTCTCTAAGTCGGCTTAAAAATACAACTTTAGGCATTCCGGAATGACGTCCCTATCCACCTCATTTTGAATAACAAGCTATTCCTCTAAAACAGTTCAAATCTCCACTCTTCGACCATATAGTTTCATATTTTACATGTTTGATTTGTTTTGACTATCTTTTAACCTTAGTCATTTTTTCTTGCATTTTTGTGAACCGCCTCGGTGGTGTGATAGTTAGCGTGCTGGCCTCGAGTGCGGAACGTCGTAGGTTCGATCCATGGCCTGATCAAACCAAAGACATTAAAATTGGTATTTGCTGTCCTTCCGCTAAGCACGCAGCATTTAGGAGTAAGAGCCAGGACTGGTCGACAACAGAGTCAAAATAATGTGTCTGAATAAAGTTGCAAGTCTTCCTGCAGACTGTTTCTTTCGTGAGCTGGCACGTTAAAATCCGGCTCACCATGTCGGTCTATTACAAAGCAGGTTCATTCATTATAATTCATTAATATCCTGAATATGCATACAATCTTTGCCGCTGGACGTTAATCAACATTCAATCAATTCATCATGCAATTTTGTGTATAGTCACGTAGCATTTGTTCTTTTTGATTACAGACAATATATGACAGACAGTAACTTTAATCTATTGTAAGTTGAAGGCCAACTGTCACATATGGATCATGATTTCATTCATGATGTTTTATGACTAATACAAATTATTTTGATTTGAGCTACCATTAGGCGGTGTTGATATTCAGGAAAGTTTACTTAGTCTTCCTCACCTTTCCAATGGCACCTGCAAAAAAAAATCATATCTGATTTTTATGGTTTAATGAAATCTGGGTCCATTCTTGATTGATTTTTACAGTATGTCTTAATTTTTTAGTTTTTATTTCTGCTTTATTTTTTTAAAACTTTTGTCTTGAGTTTTGGGTAGGATATGCACCAACAAAACATTTTTAACCCTACCTAATGGTTCATGTGACCTTCCCAATTCAGGAATTGTCATTTGTTGATGGTCCTTTTACTACTATGCTATGAGACTGATGGCTAATTGTATGTTTTATAATTTTGTTTAAATAGTTCTCATATCAGATGTGCAAAAATTAAGGTATTACATCACAATATGTGATAATTTACCATTAACAATCAATAAGAGTAATATAAAAAAAATGAAACATGAAATACCTCCGGCAGTTATTATGACTGTAGTTTTTTCGGACTTTATATCCCCATGCAAGGTGAATGTATCCCTTCAAGTTCACGTATGTTTCTGTAGAGCTGTTCTCATAGCATCTTGAGGACCACCCATCTCCAATGGCTTTGGTAAGGTCACTTCCATTTATGTAGCAGCTGACATTACCATTTTCAAATAAAGGTATTTCGTCATGGTCTATGGTCCTGAAATGCCTGTCAAAATCAGCCTTTCTAAACGGAAGTTTCACAGATACACGACTTTGTCTTTCTAATGCACCATCAGATGTGCATCTATATTCTGCCAGGCTGTCAAATATTTCCTGCCTCTGTGCCATGACATCTGAATCTAGAGAGTGTTCTTTGGAACACTGACGCAAAGCTTTGTTTCATACATGTAACAAGAGTTTGAGTTAGCTTTATTCTTTCCCAAGTACTGTCTCAGTTCTGGGTTGGAAGATAAATTCATCAAATTATTTGGGCAATCCGATTATTCCCATTTTACGAGAACATCCTCATCATTTCCATGACCTAATTGTTTAAGAAAATCTTCAATTGTCCACATTTTCTGCAATAAAAACAAACTTAAATTTATGTCAAGCTTTTTAACATCCACATTTTAGATGTAGTCAATGCTCATATGATATATAAGTTGATGCAAATCCCTTCAGAAACAAATTAAATTCTCGGTGTGACACTGTGGAATGGAAAGATTGTGAAGTGGCAAATAAGATTTGAATTTGCTGTTTATTAGGCAAGTACCATTTGATTTTCGGGAAGGGGGATTGGGGCTGGGATTTATTTTAGAAACAAAATTCTGACCCTGATTTTTGTCAAAAAAATGTTGCCAGCATCTGGAGTGAAAAATATTCTGCACATTTTGCCCATTGGAAAAAAGATTTCCAAAGAAAATTTCTTGGGTTGACTATATAGGAAAAACATAATCTAGCTCGCTTTGTGGGCTAAAACTCTCAGTCCCCTGTAATTAATTATTTTTTAATTTTAAAAATAAAACTTCGAGTACAGGGTTAAACTAAAATAAATATATATATATTTAGAAGACTTTGTCTTTCTAATGCACCTTCAGATGTATATTTATATTCTGCAAGACTGTCAAATATTGCCTGTCAAATATTGCCTGTCTCTGTGCCATGACATCTGAATCTAGAGAGTGATTATTTGGAACACTGGCGCAAAGCCTTGTTTTATACATGGAAGTTATAAAGTTATACTGTTTTCTCCACACCAATTTTTATGAAGATCTACTGAAGATCGCTAGAATAAATCGTTCTGTTTGTTAAATTAAACTTTAATAAAACGTTATTTTAATAGTTTGCTCTCAAAAATATGCAGTGAAAGCTTAAACTAAAATCGTGAATATAGATGTTTCCAAAATAAATTGGTTTAACACTATATTTCTAACTGTAAAACCTGGCTTTCTGTATTATTTTTAATTTTGCTAAAACTATTTAATCCTCAATGAGAGGTATTAGAAGGTTGATTTACCAGCATTTCAAAAAGGAATTCGAAGATACCAAAGCGGTATACAGAAATCGTAAGTCGGAAGACAGACAAGACCATGGCCAACCAAATGAAACGAAAGACAAACAATACATTGAAAAGTAAAGCTGTAAGTTTGAAATTTGAATATCCAAATAAGGAATTAATGACATTTGACTATTGTTAGAGAATAAATCGACCCAAAGTTGGCAGTTTTAAAAATGACACTGATTGTACTCCTTACGTCTTGAACGCTTGCTCGCCACCGAGTATCGTGGGTTCGATCTCAGGCAGGGTTCAAACAAAGACATTTAAATGTTATTTGCTGCTTCCCTGCTAAGCACGCAACATCTAGCATTAAGAATAAAGACTGGTCGACCCAGAAAATAATAACATCTGTGGAAATTGGCATGTCTTCCTGCGAGCTGTTACCTTCGGTAAAATGCGGCTCACGTGTACCGGTCTAGTATAACTCAGTGTTCATTCATCATCACTCTTTCATATGCTCCCGTCTTGAATGAAATATTTGCCACTAGACATTAAGCAACAATCAATCTGCTCTCATAATCTTGCAGTAAAGTTTGGGTTTCCGGAATTGTGTGAAATCCCTTGCAGTGACTTCCGTACTTATGTACACAACAAAATGGACAATTACACTTACTTTGGAATATTTTTATATATCGTGATTAAGTCACCATATTATCCATTTCCGCGTTTTCAGCAGAATTCTAAAAGGTCCTTATATAACATTTAATGCAATTTTCGGATTCAATCTTTTCTATGGGCCTTAATAAGTAACTGTATTTTCTGTAGAGAAATAAATACTCTATATCAAACTTACGGTTCCTGAAGTAGGGAACTTCAGATGATCATCCTCCACAATGTAGGTTAAAACACAATTAAAGGGGTTTGAAGACATGAAGTTATGCACTTCCAATATAGATGTAAACTGGGGTGCGTTTTTTTTTCACGTGAATCTGATACATGATTCCATATCATTTTTATGTTTCACCGTTTCTTTTAAATGAAACAGAAACATGATTTCGAATCGTTTGAAACATAAAACACCAATGATTCAAGATGAAATCAAAACCAAAATCAGTTTGTTGGAACATTGCGATTTTAGATGTCTGAAACATGATTTTGGTTCGCTGAATCGTGATTCTGAAACATGTTTCAGATTCAGGTAAAAGAAACGCACCTTTGAACTCAACAGTATCATTCTTGGGTGACGCAACGTCATCCAAAATAAAAGACATTGTTCGCACTCAGTGATAAATGTGCCACATTTGGTTTCAATCCATGCATTTAGCAGTTACTTGCTTCAGAAATAGGGCAAATGCCTATTACAAACTATTGAAAGATTTCTCTTTCTCTGATCTTGCAGAGCACTTTGAAATGGTTTGTAATTTAAATAATTCTATGAAAGTTAAGTTTTCTTGCCAATCAAAAAATTAAACATAGCGGCCACAACCCGACCTAGTGTAACATTGGAACCTATTAAAGTTTATTTCAGGTCTTTTAAATAATAGTGAAATGAAGCAATTAAAAAATAATAAATAACATTAAAAACGTTGATTATATATTCCAAATCATCATACGTCCATAGGATTTTAGAATGCTTATTCTGTTTGGACATTTTTCGCCTCTCACCATAAACTTAAAGCTTAGAAGGCTGAGCCTGTATTCCTCACCTGACATTTGGCTAAGCAGTTTCAGAAGATTTTTTTAATGAATTAGACAATCAGAAACAAAGAATCGTCCATGGCAGTCATGGTTTTGGCCGATCGGGACGAAATGAGGAAACTTTGTAAAAGCCCATCCATAGATGTTCCACATCAAAACCATTTGGCCAAGGGGTTTCAGAGTAGAAGAGTTTTTAATGTATCAACCAACCAAAAACAAGAATCGTCCATGGCTGCCATGTTTTTTGTCAAATCTGGACGAAATGAGGAAAATTTATAAAAGACCCTCCGTAGATGCTCCAAATATTTCTTAATTTGTCTAAGCGGTTTCAAGGGAGAAGATTTTTTAATATATCGGCCAATCAGAAACAAGAATTGTCCATGGTGGAAATGTTCTTTGTCCGTTCGGGACGATTTGAAGAAACTTTATAAAGGATCTTCCCTAGATACTCAACATCAAATATTTAACCATTTGGCCGAGCAGTATCAGAGGAGAAGATTTTTTTAAAAGTATCAGCCAATCAGAAAAAAGAACCGTCCATGGCCGATCAGGACGAAATGAGGAAACTTAATAAAGGACACTCCATACATGCTCCACATCAAATATTAATCTATTGGTACAGGAGTTTCTGAGGAGAAGATTTTTAATGTATCAGCCAATCAGAAACAAGACTCCTCCTGACAGCCATGTTTTTGTCAGGATCAGAACAAATCGAGGAAACTTTGTAAAGAACCTTTCATAGATGCTTTCTGTAAAGCTTGGATCTATTTGGCCTATCGGTTTTAGAGGAGAAGATGAAAATGTAAAAGATTGCGCACGAACATGGATAGCGGACGTCAAGTGATGACAAAAGCTCACATGGTTTTTGGCCAGTTGAGCAAAAACGTGATTTTAAATTAATGTCGCATAAAATTATGTTGGGGGTTTAACCATTTTAGGTCTACAGGTCAGTTACAGGTAAAAATGTGCACGCGAACATACGGTCCACTCGAATGCAACTATGCTAAGAATTGACTCATTGTTAGGTTGTAACCTATATTTTGCTTAGGCATTCAAAAAGTTGATTGTAGAAAATATTTCGATATTCAGGTTTATATACTGATATTTTGAATATGTGTCCTTTAGAATGATCAAGTAATGACTAAAGTATGCTGGAATGGCTTTATTAGGTATATCGACCCTACCGTAGAATGGACCTATTTATACTGAGTAATTATAATGGGAAAAATTATTAAATCAATTTTCTCAAAAGAAGATTATTTTTTAATAAAGCGAACGGGAAATAAGAGACGTATTATCATCATGTCTGTTTTGAACAAACATAAACAAATTTGATCGGCAAATAAAGTTGCAAGACGACAAAGCCCATTATTTATTTAGGAACTGAAATGGACTTCCTTCAAAGAGCTTCTAGTCTTAAGTGCCAATCTGACATTAGACAGATTTGATTTTTAGCATGCTTTAAAAAATGAGTGAATGCAAGCTACTAGGAATCGCTGGGTATTGTAACGTCAAATTTTGTGCAACGGTGTCGAAAGATATTGAAAACAGAATATTTGCATGCTACGTTATGGATTCACTATGACCTATCCTCACAATGTCAGGGGTCCTATGTCTGTGGGACAAGTGTGGACACAGAACCCCTGAAATTGAGAGGATGACTTTGACCCTGTCTTAGGGAACGCCGGTCAGCTGACGACTGCTTGCCTTCCTTTGACTGGCAAAATACGAGAGAAAAATATGATATTGTCACTTACAAGATTTAAGACATGCCTAATTTATTGTGAAATATACCAATGCAGCTTTTTTGCCCTTTTGCAAATCTTGGATCGTCTTTAATCTGTATTGGCTAAACCAAAAATGACAACATCCATTTTTTGTCCTCCATAGATAATATAAATGATATAAATGGTCATAACTGCACCACAAGCAAATTATAATTATCGACTTTGGACTTTAGTTATTCATTTAAATTTTAATTATATACAACGTATATCCGTGGTCACATTGTGAATTATGCCATTCATAACAGTTATACAGATATTGACTTTTTAAAATTTAATCTTTAAATCAATCAAAATTAGATTTAAATATTACTTATAACCAGATTAAGCTAAGTAATTTTCCATATCATCAATGACGGTTGATGCGTACATTTTCTTACCCCAATCAAAAAGGTTATCTTACAAACAAGGCCTTTGAACACGGACGTAAGCATATATACACAAAGTTTAGGTTATGAAAGTTCTTTCATTTGAATTTTTAAAATACAACTCTTTAAACGTTCATAATTAGTGGTTGTCCAAGGATATAAACTTAGGTCGGCATACTGCATGCAATGATATTGCAAATATATGTTTTGTTACGGATTATTAAGGGTCATTGTTAATTTAATTTATCAATACTTTTTCCAAGTGTAAAAAACGCACTCAAGGAGGGGATAGCATAACGTATAATTAACAAATCTTTTTGTTCGGTGATCTCCAGAAACTGCTTCCGTCATCGATAATATCATGGGTATACTATAGGTACTATGTCTCGAACGTCGACAGTCAATACTATGGAGATAGTCTTCAAAAATTAAAGGCTCCAAAAATAAACGCAGTAAGACGTACCAATCGAAACAAGCGTAAAAATCATCACAATACAGTCTCATTTCAAAGTTTATATGTAATATGTATTTTCAGAAATAATGGAAACATCATCTACTTTGTAAATTAGGAACTATTACAGCTACAAAATTGTATTATATCCGGAAAGTGCACTAGGACCTATGGCAAAAAGTAACAGAAACGAACTTGGCTTTGACTTAGTAGGTAACTCATAAAGTTCAAATATCAAAAGTCTGCAAGCGTTCAGCCAACAAAATAATGCCGAAAACTCTGTTAATATTTTTAAAGTTCAAGGTCCG
>JARWCS010343468.1:0-11426 GCA_034783895.1 Geukensia demissa | reverse complement strand
TTCTTGAGATTAATATAAAAGTGATTTTTATCTGAAAATGTCTTTCTGCTTTTTCTAAGTTTGCAATCAGATATCTGAAATATTAAATCCTCCATGATTGGAGCATCACTTCATATTTGAAAATTAAGGAATGTAGGTCATTGTAGTTTTATAAATTAAATGTGATAATGTAATTTCTCTATTTTGATCTTCTCTGTTTTAATCAAAATTAATGTTTAGAAAAGGAGAAAAATAACAAATTCAGTTTTGGCATATTTGGATGTCTTTCTACTAAACTATCAATGATTTTATACATTGTACACAGAATGTACCCATACTACCAGTTTGTTATAATGGAATTATATATGTTGTGCTCAAAAGTGACTAATGATCTCAAAATTCCAGCAAAATCCCAGCATTAGGACTGTTTTTCAATTGTACCAGTTGCAGTTGGTATGTTTGGTAGATAAACTTCCAAACCTTATAAGTTGACAGGATATAATATACTTTCAATGTCAGTTTTGAGGATAATGTAGGTTGACATTATACAGTTATAGTCTTGTGTAGATGTTGATATGAGGTTTAATGGACCAAAGAAAGCAATCTCCACAAAGGTCGTGATTGCTTTCTTGGTCGATTAAACCTCATATTGACTTCTACACAGGACTATAATTGTTTTCTTACATAATTATAGTGTAAATTCCTATCAGAACATGTAAACAAGAAGTATTTGTGAAATCGTCTAATGAACTTATTAAACCATCAGCCTGTTGTTACCACAGAGACATTAACAATTTGTTGCTGCTTAACTGTTATCACAAACATTTATCCATTCATTGCAGAATTTTTGTCCAAGAAAAATTAACTTATTCCTTCATATCGACTAATTTTCAATATTCTTTTTATCTAAAACCAACAAGGAAACAAAGTATTAAAATCAACAAATAAAATATCCAATATACTATCAAACCAAGTTTTCTCATGTACATTATTTACTCCATATTTACAGCTTTGCAAAATTTGTGAACCTTATTTGCTTTCATAAAATTAATATAAGATTATGATTTTATTTAGTGTATGTTATCAGATATAACAAGAAAACAATTTTTAAATATAACAACTTTTAGTAGAGAAATTTAATTAAATTTCTGCAAATCGTTTTTTGCTTGTTCTTTCGACATTTTGGAGGATTTTCTAAATGCTGCCATAAGGACGCACCTGATTGGTTAATTGCAATATTTTATACTCATGTCCATTGGCTACTCAATATAGTTTCTAAAAATATATTTTGAAAGTGAAAGCGAGTCATTAAACAGACAAAAGTGAAAGTAGCAGAAAGTCAGTTTGAGGAATGATTAATTTCCAAAAGAGGGTGGTTTAGACCAATCAAATAGTGATTAAAAGATCATTATGTAATAAGATATCTGATACCCTCATATTACTGTGTCCAACACTTTACTGTGTCAAGCACATTATTGTGTCCAGTAAAATACTATATCTATGCTTACCCAAAGGTTCATTTGTTTACCTTTCATATGTCAATGTGCTTCGGTGGTACCATGCTGCATTTGCAAAGCACTTTAGTTAACAAATATTCAAAAGCCAACATTTTAAGTTTTCACATAATCACCAATGCAGTTTTATGTTTTTTCATTTTTTTCCCTTTTACTTATATATTATACATTTGTCAGTAGGACCTTTTTTCTTTATAAACCAATTGAAATACATCTTTGACCTTTCAAGAGGAGCCATACAAACTAATTTGTTGTTGAGTATCTTAGTAGACTTGTTAAAGTCATTGATTGCCATTGATTACCTGGTAGTTGGTAGAAGAAATGGTTCTAAAGAATACTGTGTCAATAAATCAGGCAAAAAATAGCTGATGTTAAAAACAAATTTGAATTCGTCTCGAACCACAATCCAATTTTCACCAGGGTCAACTTGGGCTATGGTACCAAATTTACAGACGCTATCAACAAAAGATCCTTGTTCTTGTCAATTTGCAGCTGGACTATTAGTTAAGAAATCCCTTTCTAAAGAAAGCAGAAAATTTAAATAAGCAGGAATTTATTGAAGAAAAATAACTGGTAGGAATTTTGGGAAAATCTTGCAAGGAAAATAAAGTCCTAACAGGAATATTTCTGTTTTATGAAAATAAAGGATTTGAAATATAGTACATTAAATTTGTAATTCCTGAATTACATGTATTTTCATGATGGATGTATTTTATTACTATTTTACTTAATGCAAAAATTGATGCATAACATAGAATTACATGAAAAAATGCATTACCAGTACACATAAGCATTTTAAAGAAGGAATATTGAATATAAGCCAGAAATAAGCAGTTGCCTTTAGTTCACTAGATTTCTGTGGTGTACAAAACAAGTAAAAATGTTTGACCCTCAAATTTTAAATAACTCATGGTGGTAGACTCACTGACAAATCGGGCAAACAATCTGTTTGATATAAGAAAGAAATGCAAGGCACTATTTTTTAAGAACTTGTTTCGTGCCCCAGGGAAATTTAGTGAACTAAACGCTGAATGAGAAATTATGCAGTACACAATCCAGAAAAAATGTGGAATGTGTCTTACTGACATATATTCCATATTCTTTCTTTTAAATATGTCATTCTGTGATTATGTTGTTTTGTGACGTAATTAATAATTGTAATTTGATAATAATTTCAGATGCCATGTGTGTAAGAAGGAAATGAAAAATATACCAACATTGAAGAGTCATATTCAACAGCACAGCTATAAAATAAAATCAACAGACACCTGAACACCTTTAACTTTTAAAAGAGCAATACTGAAGTTTCAGTGTAGTTCTTCCAAGGTGAAATAAAAACCAAATGACATTGTCAATGATTCATCATTGTTAAGTATTTGATAATGATACCTAGTAGCATTTTATAAACATTGACACAAATAAATTTATCTCTTGTCTCTTGTCCAATTTTAGTTATAATCTCTATGTAATTTCTAAGCATACAACTTGAAGATTGGTTCATGTATATTCTTTATGGCCACACATTGCCAGCAATGTAATCATAGTGAGCTTGCCATTGAATGTTGATATAAAAAATTTGTCTCTCTTGAAATAAGAAAACTAATGTCCCCAATATCCAATATTACCAACCTTGCTTCATTTGTTGTTAGACAACATTAAAGAAAACCACAAAACAAAATGATTCAGCTGCATTGGAATTTGAGTTCAGTTTGTTAAGTGGTTTGAAATGATAAGATGTTTTAAAGTTGAGAGAGGCAGACACAAAAACTGCCATATTTGTTTTGCAGTTGGGACAAAACTAACGAAACTGAATGAAGAACTTTTCATATATTTTGACCAAGTTTGAGTCTCTTGAACCAAGTAGTTTTGAAAAGGGATGGATTTAATCATTAAAAAATAACCATGACAGTCATATGTATTCTCCACTCATAACAAAACAGAGACAGATTGTAAAGCTTTAAATGATTAAACAGGTACTTACTACAAAAACACTGACCGTTTATTTGACTCAAGTTGCAAAGACAGAATTTTAGGAATGAACCAATCAGAATTTTTTCTAACTAAGCTATTTTTCCATCAAGTCTGATTAAATGTCTGCATATCATGTCTTGGCTTATTGGTCAATTCTGCAGTTTTCGAGCAGAATGCATTCATCTTGTGCCTGTCCACTGACCACAGTTAGATTGTTTTCATCTCTGATCAGAAAGCAAGAGAATATCAGAGTTAACAAATAGATGGACATTGGAAATGCTAACACAAGTTCAGGATGAAATAAAACGCAAAAGAACTGCACTTTTAGGGATGAGGGTGAGGGAGAGTGTTGAACATTCAAACATGTTTAACTCTGCTACATATGTTATGTGTCTGTTTCAAGCCAGGAACCTGTAGTTAAATGGATGTTGTTTTAAATTGTTTACTTAAATATGAAAATGGAATGATGGGGTAAATGTCAGACAGATTCCACTCCAACACTATCAGCCATTTCAAAACCGTATTGGACATTTTTTTTAAACTGTAAATTTTTAAAACCTTTGAATATCTTGAGGGTTTCAAGGGTAAACAATTTCCTTCCTCTAATGAAATTCACTGCATTGCCTATCTTCAAATACAGCGAATGTCAAGTCTGAAATCAACTCTGTAAATCATCAATTGACAATAATCAAAAAGATCAAAAATAATTTTGCCAGTTGGGAGTCTGGCCACCAGAGTGGCCTCCAGGGTCACAGAGCTGACCCAGCAAGAACCCCAGGTGGCGGATAAGGGAGGCCCTCTTGTTGGGGGTTGCCAGGTTATAATTAGGAAAGCCTGGCCATGAACCATAGTGGGTGACGTGTTTGGAGAGTGCCACACTCTTTGTACGTAATAGACCCCTTTTGTAGTTTTCGAAAAAGAGTAGGTTAATACCGCTACAAAAGGCTAAATTTTAATGTGCTTACCAATCACTCACATTTTCCAGTGGCAGTCAAAAACCGTTGCCCTACTGTGTCCCACCCCACTCCTTTTTCGATATTGATAATTGTTGAACTTGTTCTCGTCCTGAATATACATGAAATATTTGCCACTGGACGTTAAGCAACCAACAATCATAAAATTTAAACATGTTTAGCACATGCGACAAATTTCTGTACACCCTCGAGGCTGGCCTGGTATAGAAAAAGTCCATTCGTTTTCTCCGCCTGCAGGTTAACCCCTACTAAAGGAGCGCCCGTTGGTGAGGTGGTCTGTATAAATATTCGACCACCCCGAGAGTAGCCGGGATTTAAAAATAGCTACTCGGTTTCTCCGCCAGGAGTAGAACCCTCCTAAAGTGGAGTCCGTTGCTTGGGCGGGATGTATAAATTCTCAACCCGTCTCGGACGGTAACTTTACTGCCGTGCCCCGTGTTTGGAAAATGCCACGATCTTAGCACGTTAAGGATCCTTTTGCAAAAGATTGTAACGAGCGGTCCGTATTTGACCAGTTGCTTACTAGGCTAAATTTACCGCCCCTTCCCAAACCGTCCCAATTTGGCATCACGTTGCTAGTAAATTTCCCGGCCTTAACCTCCGCTAACCCCTTTTATGATACATCGTTTGATAACTTGTTCTCGTCTTGAAAATCAATGAAATTGTTGACGCTGGACGTTAAACAACAATCAATCAATCAATCAAATATCTGTAAAACATGTTTTTCTAAATTTCATTTCAGACAACTCTCACGACTGGGCTAGAGAATACCATGGGGTCTTCTGGTACAACAGCAGAGGCATTGACCCATTGGTTTCAAAAACACATGACTTGTGTACAAACGATAAAAAAATTAGCTTTATTTATATTTCAAGAAGTAACCTCTCATTAGAAGTATTAGAACTAAACCATTGGAAATTCGGACATATTAATGTTAAATCTGATACCTTAATGTTTTTATTTCAGGTAGAAAATTCATAACAATGGCCAAAACTGTATGCATATCATTTGTTTAACGCAGGTTTAATGTACATATTACAACTGACGTACCGTTTAAAGATAGCAGACTTATTGATCGCAAATAAACAATCTTACGGTTAACAGACATAGTATTGGGGGCCTGCGCCCACTATGTCAAGGAATATTGGTAAAAAGGAAGTGGGCATATATTTGGTTTGAAACTGTCTTTCATGATACAATTTACCATACTGAAGGTCTGTGCCTTACACAGTACACTTCATTATACCAAAGGTCTGTACCAAATATCAGTAAGCTTACCTGCATGGTTGCTGAGAAAAATGCAACAGAAATTTAACTACATGATAAAGCGGTCGAAGTGTCAGCAGACAGGAAGTGGATATGCAACCGCCTTTAAAATGCCTGACACAATACTCTTTACCATACGAAAGGTCTGTATAAGTTTAAATTCTACTGTCATTTGGTGGGTGGGTGGTTGTCTCATGGACAATTGTGCGACATCTCCTATTTTTATACAACTGGAAACTGCCTAACACGATTCACTTTACCATACCAAATGTCTGTACCAAATATCAGAAAGCTTACCTGCATGGTTGCTGAGAAATTTTACAACATGAGAAAATGGTCGAAGTCTTAGCACACAGGAAGTGGAAATGCGAGTGACTTAAAACTGCCTTACACAATATACTTCCCCATACCAAAGGTCTATGCCAAATATTAGGCAGCTAACCTGCATTGGTCTGTACCAAATATCAGGAATCTTACCTGCATGGTTGATGTGAAAATGTAGCAGACTTTTTTAGACACACAAGACGACGGATATTGATCCCTATATGTCGCTCCATGAGACGCATGCGACACAATAAACTTAATATACAGAGTTAGATGTACTTTCCGTTAAAGTCTTTTGTAAAAATGTTCATCTGCCCATTAATATCCAACAGCAGAATTCCAGTAGGTGGGCTATTCCAGTCCTATTTCTGTTTTAAAACATATGTTTATGGACACTAAAATACCCTTATCACAGGATGATTGTATGTAAAAACTGACCTTTAGTTCACAGGTACACAGGCTTTCCGTTCAAAAATGACAAAGAGACTTAACATTAGCAGATAAACAAACTTACTATTAAAAGATAAACATACTTATTGTTCACATATAAAAATATTTAGTGTTAACAAATAGACAGACATACCGTTCACAGATAAAAGCATATTGACTGTAGCACGGTTCATCTGACCACTTATATCCAGCGGATGATTTCCAGTAGGCGAGGCAATTAGCCGATCGTCCCCCATTGGGTTGATGGTTAACGCTTGACCAGTAAGTGAATTTCTGTCTGCCCCTTTGGTATCTTCGAATTCCTTTTTCCATTGGTTGTTCTGGATCATACCATTTCCAGTCACCCTCTTCGTGAATGTCAGCTCCTCCAATCCAAACATAATTTATCCCTATAGTATGCAGAGGTAAATATAATTAAAATAATAAAGTAAATAAAATGTCTTTTTCAAAATTCACATTTTTTTCTTGATCAGACAAGGACTTGTTCAAGGACAAAAAAAATGTATTATTTCGTTAATTAGATTCAGTCTAAAACAAAGACAAAAAAGTTTATGACAAAGTTCGGTAAACATTGACATCAATTTTATCCCCAATGAAGGACAAGAATACAGCAATCACTTATGGTTAAAAAGAACGATTTGACAGATATATGGTCTTAAAGTAAGAAGAGAGTATTTATGTTATGCATGTTAAAATCTACCCACTGGAAACAACTTTGAAGTGTTACTTTACAATAACTTTGTTTGCTTCCATTTTCAGGCAATTTTCCAGTTTTATCACATTATTATATACCAAAAGTAACAAAGGCATCTTTGGGGTATAAAACTATTAAATAAAAAACAAAATGCAGACTTACTATCGGTAAGAAATATAATTAAGTTGTTGACATCGACGCTGTCTGCATGAGCTAATCTTCCTCCAAATGTCCAGCATACAGTTTGTGCATCAAACCAACTTAGTTTGTCGTTAATGTACAGAAACTCCCTGGTCATACTAGGAAGACTACTCCAATACGTGCTTTTACAATCATCTATTGATAAATGCAAGATGCTCTTATTTATTTTTTCTCCGGCTTCCTCCACCAGTAAAACTGACCGCCGCGATATGACTGAAATATTGTTGAAAGTGGCGTTAAACCCCAATCAAACAAACAAAATTATTTATTTTTTATTCCTGGATGAATGTTGGAAAGATTCAATTTACATCTTTTCAACATTGTCTAAAATAACACGATAAACAAATGGAGGGAGGGTAAATACTTATTTGAATTTCGTATCACTTTCTATTGGCTTAATAATAATCGGTTAGGATGACAGTCCATTTAGTTTGGCATATCAGCATGTATAACTTTCTATTGGCTTAATCATAATCGGTTTGGATGACAGTGCATTTAGTTTGGCATATCAGCAAATTTTACCTTCACCATTGATACCTCATATTATTAATTAGGCTTAACATTTCCCATAAGTCTAAATTGTGCAGTTATATAATATTTCAAGCCATCTTTTAAGAATGGTTATTACTGCCTGTATGACGTCATGAACAGTCAGAAAACCATTTCTGTTTTCAAAAGAAATCGCCAAACGTGGTCCGACTGCTGAATAATTTCCCCTGTAGAGGGCATTAACGTAGTCATTTCGGTGTACCGGAGCGGTATCCAGGGCTCGACCCATAGAGCTGACCCAGCGCGAACCCCAGGCCCTGTCGTTGGGAGGTTGCCAGGTTATAATACGGAAAGCCTGGCCGTGGACCATAGTGGATGACGTGTTTGGAGAGCAAGTAAAAAACCCTTTTGTAGTATTCGAAAAGAGGAGGCTAATGCCGCTACATAAGGCTAAATTTTCCGTCCCTACCCATCACTCCCATTTTCAAGTGGGAGTCAAAAACCGTTGCCCTGTTGTGCCCTATCTTAACTTCTTTTCGATATTGATAATTGTTGAACTTGGTCTCGTCATTAATATGCATGAGATGTTTGCCACTGGACGTTAAGCAACCATCAAATCAATCAGTCGCGTAGTAATTTCAAAGTAACATTAAGATGAAGATGACTGATCGTTTAGGATGTTCAGTGACTAGAATGAAATTTGCTTTTTTAAGGTTTTTCAAAACGTTTAAATGAGGAGATATGTACACTTTGACAATTTGGCAAAATTTGGGACGGAATTTGGCTGTTCGGTCCCCCTGCAAAAAAGTAATCTTTAAATTTTGTCAATTATATTCTTCATGAATTATAAAATTTCAAGTTTTATCAGATGAAAGTTAAGACAGTCCCACCTTTCAATGTCATTTTATTATCTCTTTAGTTATACATGTATTTTAAATCAATGCAATATTGCACACCAAGGCTTCCTCTAAATTTGGTCTTGTTATATGAAAAAATATACGGTTACAGTTCGTTTGTGTTACATATTTTATTACCAAAACTGCGTGTAAAATCATGTTTAAAGCATTAAATGCTTAATTACTACTAGTATAATTACTGTAATATTCTTTTAACCTTTTCCTTTATCATGAGCAAATAAACTAATACTCTTAATGGCTGAAATATAAGATTCATTGGTTTTGCGACACTTAACCAAGAATTGCGACCAACAAAATCTTAAATGATAACGTCTGTAAGAAGAGATTTGTTATATCTCTTTTCTTCCAACAATGAGTTTGAAACCTCACACACGATATATTAATTATTAGCCACTGAAAATTTTTTTCATATTTTAACTGGACTGCTTTTGGGGGATTTCTACTCATTTTACAGTTTCAAGTGTAATGGCTGACAATCACTTAGATATAAGCTTTGCAGGCAATTATATTTTTTAAAGTTATTCTGGTAAAGTTTATACAATTAAACGTTAAAAATTCGAAGCCATTTGGCAGTTAGATCTTTGTCAGAAATAGTTAATTGTTTTGAGTAAATAGCAGTTTTAATGCCAATTTCTGTAATTTTTATGCTCAAAAGAAAAGGGAATTTGTCGGTCACAAGCTGTCATTCTTGATAAACACCTTTGCTCTAAATAAGTTTTTTTTCGATTTTAGAAGTGTTTTTGTTTCATTTCATTTTCATTAATTTAATTTTGTGGCCTTGTAGGAAGAAAGTAATACGTTTAATATTTGAAATAAAGTAAAGACTGAACTCATGTGCAAATTGCATTATCCACAAATTTTATTATATTTTTTGTTGTTAAAATCTAGAATAAAAGAAAAGTATGTACAATTTATGCATGACTTATAAATATCCAAGGTATATCAAATTTGTATTCAGTTAATAATTATATTATTTCAATGTAATTTGTGATTGCTGAGCCATACAAAGCTTTGTGAAAACATGAAATTTTAAACCATAATGTGTTTTTTTTTATTTTGTGGTCACAAAAGGAGTTTTGTTTAAATTTGGTTGACTCATCATATATTTAAATTTGCTTACCAAATATCAAAAGATTTGTACTGCATTATACATGACAAACTTAAAAGCTAGAGGTTACCATTCCATTCCAAGAAAAAAATAAGATATCAAAAGAACGTTAGTGACTGCACTACACAATATAATTGATTAATTGTTGTATAACGTCCGGTGGCAAATATTAAATGCCTATTCAGGACGAGAACAAGTTATCATAGAAGAAGTCATAAAAGGTGTAGCTAGGGGTTAGGCCGGGGATTATAATAGCCCAAGGATGCCAAAGTGGGGCTGTTTGGGTAAGGCGGGAAACACAACGGTTCACCTACGGACCATTAATTACGAGCTGTTTCAAAAGAATTTTTAACGTGCTGAGAGCGTGGCATTCTCCCAACGCTTGGCACGGCGGTAACGCTCTTGTCCGAGACGGGTTGAGAATTTACTCCTGCCCAACAAATGGACGCCCCTTTAGCAGGGGTTCTTAACCCAGGCTATTCTCGGGGTGGTTGAGTATTTATACATCCTACCCAACCAACGGACGCCCCTTTAGCAGGGGTTCTATCAGCAGGCGGAGAAACCGAACGGCCTATGTCTATACTTGGGCGCCCTCGGTTGGGGGGTAGGCAGTACACTGTAGTATTATGAGAAAAGCAAAAAGCATGGGACTTAACGACATAAGATGTATAAATAAAAGTCGGATATCTCATCTCTTCTATTCAGAAACTAGCATAAAGGGTTTTTTTTTAAATGGATTTGTTTACAGAAAAAAAGCAAAATATAATAACTAAAACAATTTATACCGATGGTTCAAAGGACAAAGATAAAGCTGCTGCAGCTGCTGTCTTTGGACAATGTGCAGCGGTTCTTCGTCTTCCATCCACTTGCCCTTCAATTTATTGGTACTTATGAAAAAAAATGCTTTAATCTGCTGTCACTCACTTTCTTTGTCGGCGATAGGAAATGAGATATTTAAAAACCCGTTAATTTCACAAGAAAACGTTCTTCTGACTATCGAGCCATGTTGGTATCATGGTAAGCAGAGTTGTCGATAAGGAAGCTAAAAATGCCTTCAAGGTAAGCGATACACAACTATTGTTTCCATATACTGATTTTAAACCTGTGATATTAAAATACATACACGATCTGTGGTAATCATATTGGGATTCACACCTCAATCTAATAATACATTACACGAAATTCAGACAATTATTGACCAAACTTATTATACGCTGGCACAAGACGAAGAGATCAAATTGATTTAACTCGATGCCATATTGGCCACCCCAGGACTACCCATCCTTATATTTAGGAGAATGAGCCGCATCTTGACAGTATTCCATACCAGTGCATATAAAATGTTAAACATAAGATTAGTTGATTGTGTAGAAAAAGCCGAGATTATACATCGGCTCTATACAATATCAAATATACACTCCGACAAAAGTTAAGCTCCACCTTATTTATTTTGTAAATATCTTTTTTTAAAATTTATATTTATAATATGTGGTTTTGCGACCACATATTTGTCAACATAAACTTCAATTTGACATGCGA
>JARWCS010343457.1:0-11427 GCA_034783895.1 Geukensia demissa | reverse complement strand
TGTATATATATATATGGAATAGCATTTCAAGTGTCCACATTTGATGATGAGCATATATAATATATATAGCTATTTATAGTGTCGACAGTTTCTAATATTTTTTATGGTTGCTTGTGTTAAAGAAACCACGATTACTTACTGCTGACATTTCAAAGTTAGTCAAAGTTTCATCAAAATTGGACTAAAAATAACCCAGGTCTAATGTTTTAAATGATGGGTGAATACGATAGGGCAACTTCATTTTGCACGATCGTACAATAAAATGCATTTAAAAGCTTTTTTAAAGTTAACAGGTTAAGGGAATTACGTTTTAATTAAAGTATATTTTAATCAAAGTGTATAATTATGGTAAAACAATAACGAATAGCAGAATATAAGTTGTTTGATTTGCTTTTGACTTAAAATTACGATACCCTAATAATAGTCCGTTATTGTCTGTTTGTATATTTTTTGTCGTTTCCATTTGTCCAGAAATCAGGAAGTAAAAGCATACATACCTATATGGTGGATGGCCACCGGAGATCTCCCAATAGAGTATTCGGTACAGTTTCTTTCACCCATTCCACCAGCACATTCCAAGCCGAATACTATTCCAATGAAATATTTGTCTATCGAGGATTTCGCGTCCGGAGCCACAAACCACCATGGTAAAAGGTATCCAAGTATCTTCAGAACTAATGCTATGGTGGAAAACCATAGAACCATCAGATACAAGTTTCTCCACCTCATATTTTCTATTTATATCCGAAATCGTTGGAATGGGAGAAAATGTCCGTCAACTCTTGCCTCGGTATCGAAAGTGTGTTTCACTGGACACGCCTGGAACAAAAATGTGTATACCCGTTTGTCAACTCCACACAATAGTTTAAATATAAAGAAGTCTACAATAAATATAATAACGATCTCGTCATGGTTAATGGGCATGTAAATCTCAGGTAATTATTTACAGGTAGAAATGTCTGTCCATTTCATAGTACCCTCCGGTCGACAATAAATATTTGCATATTTAATTTATAATTATATGTATTTATTTTAATCAATAAAACTACACAGATAAATCGAACTTGTTCCCGGAGATCAATGATTTAAATGACACCAGTAAATGTATAATCCACCCAAAATACACATCTGCTTAACTATTTGGCCAACTTTAGTCATATATGTGTATTTAAAACTCGGTGTTAACAACTGTTTACTTGAAGGAACGCATAAAATATTAACACCCACCCATTAGTCTTGAGGATATAAGTTATATTTGATTACAAAATTCAATTAATATAAAATATGAATAAAGCCACTCCAAATTTAAAATTACTAGTTAATCGGATTTTGATAAAAGTAGTTTTTTTAATGTCCAGAAATTGGTACGCAACATCAAAATTATACTGTGGAAAAGCTAATTGTAGTCATTTATGTCATTTCTAATTTTTTTTTAAGAGCGAAGATACCTTTTATCAGTCAACGTGAGCTATCCTCCTCGTCGTCGTCGTACACTTTTTATATATTTTCATTAACTGCTAAGAAATCGCTGGGTCAATTTTAATCGAACTTGGATGGAATGATTATCCTATGACCCTTCTAAAATTTTGCTATATTTTCCTGGGCGTCATTTAACATGATCACTATGACCGACTTAGCTTGACATTGCACTCTAATGAAATAATAACATTTGCAACGATTTATATGATGCCACCAAGCCAATTGGGACCAAACTTTGAGGAATGTTCCTTTAATGTTTAATGGTCCCCTTTTGCAAGCTTTAAGTTTCCCATAATACAATTTTAAAAGACGGCCGTGGTCATACATAGTTTATCATTGAGCCTAAGGTAAATGTAATTTTACATTTTTTCAACACTTCTGAAACTGCTGTGCCAATTTACGCTAAAACGTAAGCGGAAAAATCCTTGGATGATCCTATTAAAAAATGTTTGGTTTTGAACCAGGCACCTTACAGTATGGCCGCCATGGTCGGACTAAGTTAAACATTGGGATGTTTGGGAAATTTTGCATTTTTGTCAACTTATGTGAGACAACTGAGCTAATTTGAACTAAACTGGTTGAAATCGTCTTTGGACACCTTTAAAAAGTCTTTTTGTTTTCCCGAGTGCCAAATAACATTGTCGAAAAGGCCAGACTTATTAGGCATTGATTGATAATTGGTTGCTAAACGTCCAGTGGCAAATATTGAATGCATATTCAGGACGAGAACAAGATCAACGATTATCAAAATTTTCGAAAATTGGGTTGGGTTGGGACACAACAGGGTAACGACTTTTGACTGCCATTGGAGGGATTCGAAGGGACGAAAAATTTAGCCCTTTTTTACGGCACCAGCCTTCTTTTTGAAATCTACAAAAAGGATCATTTACCAGCATGGAGCGTGGCATTCTCCACACACGTCACCTACTATGGTCCACGGCCTGGCTTTGCGTATTATGATCTGGCATGTCCCAACGAGAGGGCTCCGCTATTCGCAAATTTAGGATCGCTCTGGGTCAGCTATGAGGGTCGAGCCCTTGAAAACCTCTTCGGTGCCCAAAGTTTAGCATTATGGTTTATTTGAATTGTTCATTTTCCTAACATCTCTAAAAACTAAATGGGTTTGGGTTGGGACACAACATGGCAACGATTTCTAACTGCCCTGGAAAATCGGAGGGATGAAAAGGGACGAAAAATTTAACCTTTTGTAACGATATCAGCCTTCTTTTTTTAAATCTATGGTACACGACCAGGCTTCCCATATTATAACCTGGCATCTTCCAACGATAGGGCCCTCATTTCCGCAATCTGAGGATCGCTCTGGGTCAGCTCCGGGGGTCGAACCCTGGGAACCACTTCAGTGACCAAAGTTTAGCATTAGGGTTTATTGGAATTGTTAATTTTCCAAAAATCTCTTGGAAAATAAGGTTTTGAAATATAAAAATATTACCATCACAAATTTAGATATTTACAAGCTTGCAGCCTTCATAAGCCGGAAAAACAAAAAAGAGACAACTTGAGACCACCTGGCGCCAGCGAGCCAAATATCTTCACTAATTTCCTCCCAAAAGCAGCAGAAAAAAGGGGAATGAAGGGGAGGTGGGAGGGAGCCTATGATTTATTATGGTAAGTATTCATATCTTTAACTTCCGTTTTGATAGGGATAAAAAGCCTTGTTAAATCTTTGATCATCAGGTTCTACTTTTAGACAAGTACAGACCCAATGTCCGTACAGTGAAAACTTTCTGATTAGAAATCTCAGAACAGGGTAAAGCCGGAATGGCCTTAAGTCCAGGCCCTTTATCAGATAACTGATTCTTGGCTAAAAAGCTGTATCTGTTAAAAGTGTGACTGAAGATTTGTCTGCAACAAAGGGCAAGCAAGTTTCAGATACAGATATATGGTGCAGTTCACTCCTTCTACGACTTGTAGCCAAAGCTTAATGAAAACAACATTTATTTGATAAGTCAGAGGTTCAAGGGGGATGTTTAAGACTTTCAAGACTAGCCCAAGATCCCAAGGTGGTACTAAGCGTCTGGGCCGCTCAAAGCAGAAATTCATAATCAACAGAGACAAAAAAGCGTAAAGTATGATGAATCTCCTGTAGGGAAAATAGTCCTGCTGATGACAGATCTATCACCCTTAATTGTAGATGGAGTAAATATACGATCCTTAAACAAATACATAAAAAAATCTGCTAGTTTTTGGACAGAGAAGAACTCGGACTGGATAAATATGCCTTGATGTACACCAAGAAAAGAAAAACGACCATTAAGAGTCATAAATGCCACATGTTGAGCGTTAAACTGCTACTGAGGTGCGTTTGGTTGCATTGTCAGAAAAAAAACCTCGCTGTGTGACGGAAGACCTGACAGTAGTCAAGTGTAAAGATGGGGTTTCCCCAGACCCAGATGAAGCTTTCTTCCCTTTAACTGAGAGAGAAGGTCCTTTCTTTAAGGTAGTTTCAATCGTTTTGGGAGAACAGACTCAGATGATCCGGGAACCAAGAATATGTCGGCCAATCTGGAGCAATAAGAATGGTCTTATTCATCTTAAACATCTGTGTGAATTTTGTTCAGAATTTTAGAAAGAAGATGAAATGGGGGAAAATGTAATTGAACACTCCTTTCCGAAACAGATTCATTCCATCCACTGTCCAAGCTTTGGGATCTAGGATGGGAGAAACATAAGTTTCTAGCTTGTGATTCAGACTTGTAGCAAATAGATCTATCAGAGGACGATCCCACCTTAAGGCGATCCTTTTAAAAATTGCAAGATGCATTTCCCAACTTGTGTTCACTGGGACCAGATACTAATTGCTAGGCACATGTATGACCGACAACAGAATCTTGTCACCGTTGAAAAACAGTAGATTCTTTCCAAGAAGGTAAAGGGAATGAGAAAGAGTTCCTCCCCTATGTTGAAGGTATACCACTACGGTTGTATTGTCTGAGGCTACCAACAGAGGTTGACCCTGAATCCTCTTCTTGAAATAATTCAGGGTCTGTAACACTGCTCTCATCTCCAAAAGATTGATGTGCTACTCTAGGTGAGCATGAGACCAAACTCCAGACACTGTTGACCCTCCAGAATAAATATGAATTGAATAAATATGGAGAATTTCAGTATGCTATATGTACATTTCAAGGAGTAAACTCTCATCAGTAGTATTAGAACCAAAACATAGGAAGTCGAAGATCCAACCTTAGCAAAAGAAGAACTCATATCCAAACAAACCGAAATTGGAAGCCAAATCCACCGACAGGGACAACTAGTAAGTGGTATACTTTTCGAGGCCTTTACTTATTTTCAGTGCTCAAGAATTTAGACTTGCTTTAGAGTCAGAGCTGGAATTGGTGGGATTAGGGCTAAACCTGTCATTAGATTTTCTCTTTGCAGCCACCAATGGAGATGGGCAATTATGCGTGGTAAAACAGGAATGAGAAGATCCCACATTTCTGATGTTGGATGCGAAAACTCCATGAGATACCACTGAATTGGTCGAACATATAATCGGCCTAGACGTATAACATCCATAAGAGAAATCAGAAACCCTATCAGACGTAAGAAATGACGTGGAAATACCTTCTGAGATTGACAGAGTTTGTTCGCAATATGAAAAAAGATTCAGAATCTTTTCTTCTGATGGACAAAATAGACCGGGATCTGTCCGGTAGTGTTCCCAGAGGAAAATTAAATCCGGACTGGGAAGAATTTCCGACTTCTTCCAAGAAACAAAGAAATAAGGAAACACAAATCTAAAAGCAGTTTAATCAATAAATGAGCATGTTACTCCAGAACATCAGAGCGAGACTGATTATTCAAAAGGGAATCGTCCAAATATGAATGGATGAAAACGGAACGGGCATGAAGTCGAGGAGTTACTGCCTGAAACACCCTTGTAAATAACAGCGGAGCTATAAATAGGCCAAAAGGCAATGCCTTGAAAGCATACACCTTCTTGTCCCAAGCAAACCTGAAGAACTTGCAGAAGGCTGGAGGAATATAGATATAAAAATAGGCGTCAAATCTAGAGACGTAGTCCAAATCCCTGTGTGAAAAACAGCTCTGATTGACCTGTTGGTTTCCATTTTGAATTGAAGCACAATAAGGTGCAGATTGAGAATGGAAAGGTCTATAACAGGCACATTTTCCCATTTTCTTGGGAACAAGAAAAAGGCAAGAATAGAAACCTGGTTCACCGACTGAACAATTGCCTCTTCACCCTTGAGAGGAATAGTCTTTACCCTTCTTGAAGTAGGGTATTCTTGACAGGATCCTTGGTCTTTGACATTTCTATGGAATCCAAAGACAGAGGAGGGTACTTCTTGAACTCCAACTCTAGACCCCTCCGTAGTACTTAAAGAATTCACTTGTCTGAAATGATCAGTTGCCACTGATCAAGGAATTGAGCTAGCCTGCCCGCGACTGTCAAATGAGGAAAAGTAGTTGGAACAGGCTCATCTTCCTGTGGAGGCAGTGCCCCACCGCCCATGGGTAAACACGTTAATGAGACTGCTTTTCACCACTTTGGCTTTTTGCCAGATGATTAATTGGAAGGAGACTTGGAGTCAAAAGGAGACTTATGCTGATCTTGCTCTGACCTGAACGACCAAATCTTTTCCAGGTATTGGGCTGTGGTTACCTTCCTTTTTCCACTATAAACCTTAACATCTATCTTAAGTAAAGGTGATGTCTTACTGATTTTCTCTTGAAGTTTGTCCAGAGGAAAACCAAAAAACAACTTATCGCAGGCCAAGGGAGAGAAAAGAAGTCGATACTCGAGATATTCAGAAGATAAGAATTGTCAAGAGTATCTTGTCTTTTAGCAAGAGTAAAATTAACTAGGGTGCGCAAGTAAGAAAATGTGACACACCTATACTTTATGTCAGAGTTTGTTGGTACGAGTAAAGGGTTATGAAAGAAAAACTGTCGGTCGTATTCTTATAAAGTAGTGATTTGTAGATTGAAAAAAGTGCAAGCAAGTTGCAATAATACTTTTTAGCAATCACGATACATTTTTATTTATGCCAAATTTTTATATATCAACGGATATTTTACATTGTAAAATAAGCCATTTGTTTGCCGGAAGTGGATCTTTGCACGCGCCAGCGCGGGACCAGGAGTACACATTGTCAACGCTGCGTAATAATTAAGTAATCTAACTATATAAGATAACATGCAAAATGAACTGAGGCATACCTGAATGGAAATTTAAAAGTAATTCATCTTATATGAATCGCAAGAGAGAATTCGAAGGTCTGAACAAAAGAAATGTGCACAATTTTTAAAATTACTATATCTAGGTCAAACTTAAGCGCTCATGCCAAAAACAAAGATGACCTACCCACAATGTTAAATCTCCGTAGAGAAATTCAGGGGCAGATAATAGAATGTAAAACTTTATTGTTTAGTGTGAGACAACTAAGCAAGACATGAACCGTTAACTGTGGAATAATTCTTTCTTTTGATTAAAATTAAATAGAAAGGCATAAATGCACATACAATTTAATATTGCACGAAAATCACACTCTACAAAAGCCTGACATAGAATATATACTCTTATCAACCTCGAACAAGAGGGACTTCAACGCATCAAAACATCTCCCTTACCTTTATACCAGAACTAGCTGCCGCCAAGAAATGCTCTGCTGTTAAGATAACTCTAGAAAGTAACCTCCAACACCAAAAAAAAAAAAAAAAAAAAAAGAAAAAAACTACCGGAGCTAACCGACTGATTATCAGCTATATATTAATTACAAAAATCTATAGCAGTCTTGAAATGCGCTTATTATTGCCCCGTTGGGTCGTCTTTGACCATTCCAGAACAAGACCTTAAGTCTTAAGGAGTGGTAATCTTGCGAGGAGGGGAATCTATGGAAATATCGAAAGTTCACGTCTAATAGAATAAACCTGACTTTTCAGAGAATCAGACAACTGGCAGCACAGAGTTGTTCAATGTCATCATAAACAGAATCACCACTGTAAATTGATGGAGGGTCAGACAACGTCTTTGAAGACTGGGTCCTCCTACTTTCCACAGGTAATGGGGAGTTTTGTTCGTCATTGGACAAAAAATCCCTCTCTGGCCTCCTAGGGGCCAAAGATACACAACCCTCCTGGTCTGAAGCTTCGTTCACAGAAACTGGAGTAACAAAACGTCTTTGTTCTCTAAACGAGAAAACTGATTACCAAGATCAAAACTGGACATTGACTAAAGCCTGAAACTTAGAAATAGAAGTTGATAATGTCTTGATTAGAGGCAGAGTCACTAGACACTGAAGGTCTGTTTCTAGTGTTAAAGCCTGGGGACAGGAAAAACATTATATTGGGGGAAACCCCAGAAAAACCTGAGTTTAGCATGAAACCATAGTTCAAAGGCCATCTAGTGCGAGAAAAGGAATCACTCCTTATCTAGGAAGGCAAAGACTCAGGAAATTACCAGTATTAGAGGTGACATTTGAGGTCACTGGAGAATAGTCCACTGGCCTGGTAATAGTATGAGTGGCCCCAGGGCGTTAAAGCCTCAACTAGAAGCAGCTGTCGGGAAAGCCGTTTCAGGAGTAGGATCCCTAAGAGGGGAGAAAAGGTTAAATCAACAAACTATAAAAAACAAATAAATGCCAGTACGGAGGAATTGACTTGAATTTTTATGATAAGGAAGCAAAGATGGTTACATTCTACACGACACTTGAAAAATCCACCCTTGGATCAAATGTTAGCTGTATTTTATTATGAACATCTATTGAGTGATGATAACTACGATGAACCCAAGACATGGTCTGACCCCAACAATAGCGGAGATTCTATCATCATTGATGTAGTCAATAAAACCATGACCTTCAAGACAATCATTACTTTCTTCGTAACAACAGGGAGTCTAAGTGTACAAGGTTCAAATGATATGACATTTATGAACTCTTATGTCACAAGATTGAAAGATATTTTAGTGAAGGTTGTACACAACGTTCTAGTTCACAAAAACCAAAGTGACTTAAATCAGACTGCTTCATACCAACCATATTGAGGATACGGTTGCTGCAAACATCAATGATGAAGACGGCAATATTCTTACAGCTATAGAATCCTTTCTGCAGGATGAGTGAATAATTACTGATGACACGCTAGGCCAAGTTAAATATTATACTTACCATGTTGAAAACTACTGTAACAAATTCTTTTCTACAAATTCAAACCTAACAAGCTAGTATCACATTCGAGTTAAAAGCAAAAGATGCATTATGTGATACTTCTTCAAAATCGATTCCATCAAGAATCAAAGATGAGAAAACACCATCAGAAATACCCTCACTTCAAATAACGATTCATTTGTTATGGGAGAAAAACTTTTTAAATTGAGACGCAGTTAAAACTTAAATCTTGAGAGATCACAACATGAAGAATATTTGAAGACCTTGCAGTTGTTGTTTGATGAGAGTATTGCGCAACAATTACCGACACTTGCAACCTCTGGAATAATAACCGACACTTGCAACATCTGGAATTATTACCGACACTTGCAACATCTGAAATAATTACCGACAATTGCAACATCTGAGACAGATATCTGTGGTGAAAAACTTTAAGCCAAAAAATAAAAATAACAAAAAGCCAAAGAACTACAGCAACTATCAGAATCGGGTTAAACCGAACTTAATCGTGATCAAGATGAAATCGTCGAATTAAAAATCATATTTCTTCAATAAGAAAAAGCAACAGTGAGACATTTCAATTCAGTCTATGCACATAGGAGCACAGAAACCATTCGAAACTAAGCCAAAAGTTCTTTTGAGTACATCTAATGTCAAAAATATCAACAATACAGATGCAGTTAGCCTTATACTGGTACAATGAAGGAATCCACACATTTGTAAAATCGTATGAAGATATCCCGTATTTGGTAATTCTACATTTGTTTATCAACTTATTAAAATCCCATAGTCCGCAAAATTGTGTCGCTAAACTGGAAAACTTAGTTTTTGTTATTCGTACACAATGTCCAAATAATAAAATAGTAAAATTAACTTGCACCCCTAGAAAATATGATATTATGTATCATATAAATTGTCAGGTTAAAACGCAGAAAATTGTTGGTGACCAAGCCATTTGTATTTCCTAATGTGATGCAGAAATATGCTGTCCTTTAGTAACACCATTGTTGAGCTAACAGCAAAAGACAAAATTCACATGTACGACAGAGGGGTCCCAATACTGGCTAGAAACTTAAAAAGAACCATTTACAGTACCCTTGGTATTCCCTTGTCACATAAGAAAAGAAGACGGTCTGGTCCAAAAGGCCGGGGTGGTTGTCACGAGTAAATTTCTGCTGAAGGACCTTATTGGGCCTTATTATGCCTTATACTTATATACTTGTGGTTTGAACGCATAATGAACGCATATTCCAGAGGATGAAACCTGAAAACATAAGCCTACGGACTATATGTATCGGGTATCTTAACAGTAGGCGGAGCCTTATATATCCCTCCTGTCGAAATAAACAGATAAATACAAATCTTAAACATTTTATTACTGGATTAATGGAAGAAAGAAAATTTTAAAAGCTTTCGTTTTAATTTAAATTTATGATGGCAAGTTTTTGCAAATATCATTGGAAAGATTTGCCATTTCTTTTTCGAATATCTTTGTTTCTAATGATTTGCCTCTTTTGAATGTTCTCTACCTATATTGATAACGTTTGAAGCAGGAAGCGTCCATCATGTTTGCATTCAATTTCAGTGATAGTAATATACTATTATTTCTGCTTTTCTGTGTGAAGAGGTTACATGGTAGTTTTGAATCAGAAATCGGAAAGTGCACGATAAAGACAGCAACATTGAATGGGGTTCCGTATTATTATAATACTGGCCTGCAATCATGACCAAAGGTAAAAATGATGGAATTTTCCTACTTAAATTCTTATGATCTTAGAAAAACTTCATTCAGAAATTGCGACCTCGGAAAGGATGAGTACCTCGGACTATGGAAGTGTTGTGTTGATTACCATTTTCTGAACGAAATGATGGAATTTTCCTGCTTAAATTTTTATGATCTTAGAAAAACTTCATTCAGAAATTGCGATCTCGGAAAAGATGAGTACCTCGGACTATGGAAGAGTTGTGTTGATTACCATTTTCTGAACGCAATATTAACCGCCGAGACGTCTCCATTTGATTATTCAAATAATCATTACTAGAAACGAAAATTAACATTTAATTTGTAAGGTGGCAAGTGCAAATTTAATGACATGTTTCAACTTTGGTTTCGCTTATCAACATAAACATTTAAAAAATATCCGGTTAACCGAACAAAGATTCAGAAAAGAACATTGTTCTAAAAAGAAGAGGGAGGACACTCTACGACTCCTGGCAAAAAACGGCACAATACCAACCCAGATTTCGCAACATACAGCGATTTCAACCTCCACCCGTACTCCGATAATGTAGATTGCTACTGATGAGAGGTTACTGCTTAAAATGCGCATATAACACATCAAAATTCACCTAATTATGCTACATGAGTAATAAACCTGTATTTCCAATGCTGCAGATCCGTTTAACAAAAAAAAATAAATTAAAATAAGACGGTAGCAATGCAGCATTAGTATAAATTGATATCATGTAGAACCTAAACGGTAAATACTAGACTAGTGATATTTGTCCAACATCCGCATCAATAAAAGTAGGAACTTTAAGAGGAAAACAATACGGGAAGGCCAAAAACTACACACACAAAAAGTAAATTATGTCTTATGAAGAAAACGCATTTTCTACATGTAATTGTTAATTACTAATTAAGAAGTCACAATAACAATGACACAGTGTGTTTTCCATACTATCCTCAGACCACAGATGTTTAATCTAAAAATCAGGTACCTCAATAACACAAGACGTCGATACTCGTGAAGTAATTATATTTCGATTTATTATAGTAATAAAGGCTGTTTGGAAG
>JARWCS010343446.1:0-11427 GCA_034783895.1 Geukensia demissa | reverse complement strand
ACCCTGGATGCTTAAAATGAGGGATATGGTAGATTATGCACCTCTAACAGGGTCCTTTTCCTCATCAGAATCAGTGGTCTGGAAGTCAGCTGAGTTTTGTGTTGGTATCAACTGTGTTGGAGTACTGCTTCTAGGTGCTGACTTAGTCTTCCCCTATAAATTTTATATCAATAATCATATATTATGAAACATTTAATACTGTAAAATTGTAGAAGCAGATTAAATTCTATTATAGACTTATATGTGTAATTTTTAATCAAACTATTACATACAGTTTATAAGGTAAATGTATAAAAAGACAAGGTAAATAGTTTCATCCTATCACTTCCAACTGATGCTGTTTTAATGACACACACTTATACAGTCAAACCTCTCTAAACCAAACTTTTGGACTTGAAGAAATGTTTGGTTTAGATAGGTGTTCGGTTTAGGCAGATTAAAAGCAAATGAAAACTTGTATAAAGGAACTTATGATTCAGTCTGGTTTAGACAGGTTTTCCGTTTTCTCAGTGTTCGTTCAGACAGGTTTCAATGTATTCTAGGTGAAACCACAACCGCAAGTCAGTCATACCTTATTTTGTTCTTTTTGAAGCCATTCCAGTCGTCTTTTTTCCATTAATTTTATTTCTTCTTTCAGCTCTGAATTTTCTTGCTCTAACTGTTCTATTCTACTTCTCAGGCGTGAGTTGCTTGATGTCCATCTTGTTTCTTTTCTCTTCATTTCTTCTTGTAAATCTGTTAGCTGTAAGTATATTGGATGATTTACATTAATACATTAATGAAACTGCTTTGTACTATCAGAAAATGCACACAGTAACATGAACAATGTCTTGACAAGCAGAAGTGTCCCAATACCATTACTGTTTATGGAAAAATAAACAGTTCCTTGCTTTTGTGTCTGCAGGTTATTAAAAAAATATTCTGATATAGTTGCTAAGACCTTTTCAAGATTTATTTTTATGCTTACCGGTAAAACATGTTAAAACCAGCCAACAAACTTGTACAGGAGATTTGGAAGAGTCATGATTTACTCACCTGATTTTTCAATGTTTCTATTTCTTCCCTTTCTTTTTTGTTTGGAATATCTCTGGCACCTTTCTGGTATTTCTCAAACATTTTCTTCTCATGTCTGTAGAATATTGCGATAAAAATTTCAATAATGAAAACTTGCTTATTCTGCAAGTGCTTCACACTTATTCCTACTTCTGATATTTAATATAACACTTATAAAATTGGTATAATGAGATTATTTTTCAAAATAATTTCATAAATTTGTCAAATTAACCAGCACTTTTTAAAATAAAACTAAAATAAAAAGTATTTTCAATTCCAATTTTTCTGTTGAAATGCAAACCAATCTTATTTTTTTTACTATAAGGCATTCAACAATGCACTAAATTGTTCGTTTAAGGGGGTACCAAACACCACCACTAAAATAAATTTCAATTATTCAATTTGTTTTATATTCTGTGTAGATATTAACTTTAAACAATAACAGAAAAACTATGAATTTTGAAGAAATTTCAGCCACACATTTCACTGGAATAATTTCAATCGATATATAGCAATTTTATCGTCAAAAGTTTGATCACTGAGATGCATTAATTTTAATATCACATAAAACATGATTAAACATCTAGATGATTTTTACACAGTATTTCCCTTAGGTGTTGGGTACTCCCTTAACCTAACATTATTTCACCTACTTCAACTTTTTCATTTCTTCGTTCTTATATTCTTGTATTCTGCTTAATTCCACATTTTTCTCTTTCTCAAATTCTGTTATTTCTTTTTTGAGTCTTTGCAATCCCTGTAAATATATGTTCATTTTATTTCTGCTCCTTAAATGATATTAGTAAATATTTCACTCTTGGTTACATGGATAACAAACGAGGCTTTGGCCTGTTCCAGAAAATACATGTTTTATTTTGCCTGAAGCTGTAGCACTTTAACTTGCATTTACTGCTAATTTATTTCAATGGACAGTAGTAATGAATAAAGTCTTGCTAAAGAGGAGATTCTATTTTCTGGATTATCTGTGATCTAATTGCATTTAAGATACCAGGTATCTCACGTAGCACATGTAGCGAAATTTTCTTTTTAAGACTGAGGTAATGTTAAAATCAAGTATAGAAAGGACAACTTTTCTTTCTATTTTTTGTGTTTACATTGTTATACAAATATTTTGTTTACATCAGCTTAAGACACATCTGTTATTATTGAACAACAATAAATATCTTTCAGTAGTATGAAAAAAACTATTAAGTAGAAAGATAAATTTGTCATCTTGACAATTTCAGTACCTCTTCTCTTTCTTTGCGTAGTTTATCAAGGTTGACATTTTCACTTCGGAACTTCTCTATCTCTTTCTCTAGTTCTGCTAACTTATCACGTAAAACTTTTGACTGAATCCCATCATTAGAAACTGTGTTGTTAACTGTTTGTAGTTTTTGTTGGTCCTAGAAGTAATAGTCATTTACACATTAAATTTTGCAATTACATGTATCTCTGATAACATTTATGATTATTTACAAATGTAAAAAGAAATTTGTTCAATGAATTAAACCATATTTGCCAATTTTAATATCACGTCAATAAAACAATATATTTTCCAATAAAAAAATGCTCTAAGAACCAGAGAATTACTATCAGGTGGCCTAACTTACCTGAATCTGCTGTTTAGATGGCTGTGGTTTGAGTTTAGGAAATAGTTTAGCAACAAGTTTAGATGTAGGTGGTGTCCCATTTTCTTCATTTTCTGGAAAAAAACATAAATACAAATTACTTAAGTAAAATATAACTATGATTAAAAAGCTATTGTTGTTGTTAAACTTGCTGAAAGAAGTTAATTCAAATTTTCCACCTTTTGAAGAATATCTCCTACACTTCAACTTTGACTTCAAAAGTTAAATCTAATACACTTGGCTTTAATGGTTAATTTTTATACTGTTTTGTCACACCATCATCCCACATAAGTTGGAGAGTTGAGCACTAACAAACATGTTTACACCCATCACATTTAAAAGAAATAAAATGGAATATATGCCAGAAAGATACAATTCACATCTTCCATATATTCAAAAGCCATATTTAATTGCATCATTCTGTATGTAAAGAGCTATTCTGGATTTCATCAGACCTGCTAGGGGCCAAAAACAGAAAGATCAATAAAAAAAATCTGAATTGCTAGTTACATTCATAAACCAATGAAATATATAGTTCATGAGGTAATGAATGCCAATAAGCCAAATATAAACATAACAATCTGGGAACCTTAAAAATTACAAACGATATCTTTCCAACCTACATTCAAGTACCTGAAAATAAATAAGAGCATACAACTCAAGCACAGGGAAGCTTTTTACAATCTCCACACAGAGGAAGAGAAAAACTCTGTAATAATATTTAAAAGAAAGACATACTTTATGTGCCTGTACAAAGCCAGATATCTGTAGTCCAGTGGAAGTTTTACTTATACCGGTTTTCACTGTTAACTTAATTTGCAGATTATTATCAGTATTCTCCCCAGAAATTTTTGATAGCGCTGTGGTAGGCACGCACAAAGTATTAAGGAATGTCCTAATGCTGTGGCGGCTGCAATTTGCAGAGAACACACTTATATTGGTTACTCTGTTGCATGTAAAAAGATATGTTTGCAACTTCTCTCTTTACAAAAACATGTATGTATCTATGCCTTAAATTGATAACTAAAATCTTCGTAATCTGAAACAGAGACACAAGTTTCAGTCTGAAATAAATGCCACAAAATATTTAACCTTTTTAGTTAAAAATGTGCAACTAGAGTCCTGACATGTTTGACCAGACAGACATTGATTCAATATAGACACTTTAATTGTAGCCAGATATAAGCAATAAATACTCCTCTTTTTTAAACGCAAACTGAAGGAGTCTTAGTTCCTCCCTGTGAATCATTGATTTCTTATGTTTCAAATGACTCCAAATCATGTTTCTGTTTCATTTAAAAGAAAAGGTGAAACATAAAAATGATCTGGAATCATGTTTCAGATTCACATGAAAAAATGCATCCACTGAGATTCTTCAATCACAGGTGCAATCAAGTGTGAAAATGATTGTCACCCACTGTTAAGTGATCTGTTGATTAGCCAACTGGTCACAACTGGGTGGTAATTGGATAACATGGGATGTTTATTCAATAATTACCATGTATGACAGCTAATTAGGCCAAGCTTCCTGTTAATCTAATTAAAATTGAAATTTAATATAGCACTGCGGTCAAGTTCAATAGCGCTGAGGTCAAAACAGATAGCGCTGAAAACCGCAGCCTTAAGGCCCAAGGGAGAATACTGATTATTATATATTTGAAGGTCATCACATTTTGGGGAATGTTTACAGCTTGCCTTATGGTGTAAATATTTATCCATTGCTGAAGACCTTATTGTAATTGTGGATGTTTGTAATTTACACTTTTTGGTTGGCTTTCCAATAGACAACTCTTTATAAATACATGTTAATTAAATCTGTTTACACAATCTCTCTTCAGGCATATTACTTTGTTTAAATTCTAGAACACTGAAATGAAATAAAAAATTTTCTTACAAGTGTACATCACTGAAAACATTGAATTATGTTGCAACTGTTTTATTTAGCCTAATGCAAATTAATTTGCATAACTGATCCACACTCAGTGAATGTTTTAATGTTTTCCATATGCATTGAATTATTTTTTTTGATAAACATTTAAACTTTTTTTTGACATTGTCAAATTCACACTTGATTGCACAGTTAATTGGCATTTTACACTGTTTGAACACAACATAATACAAAGACTCGTAGATTAATAAGCATGTCATACCTTCTCTGCTGTCCTTGTTTTTCTCTTTAGGAGATTTTGCTTTCAATGTTGTGTCACCCCATTCTTCTTCATCATCAAAATCACTAGAATGTTTATCATCTGACTCACTTTGAAGCTTGTCATCTGAATCTGATGTAAGTTTGTTAGATTCATGACTTTGCTGTGTAGAACTTTTAGGAATTATTTTTAAGTTTGAATATGAACTTTCACTATCATCACTGTCATTTTTCCCATCTTCTGAAGTTTCTCCAGAATTTCGCAGACTAGACATATGACTATAAAGTTTAAAATCTGTGTCATCAAAACTATCATCTTGGATATTTGTTTGTGAATTAGTTTTGTTTGTAGAAGTCACATCTTTAGATATCACAATTGGTGATTTAGGATTAGGCACAAAAGAACTTGCATTAAGACTAGACACAGAATCATTTTGTGAAGTAATTTTGAGTTTTTGTAAGAGATTTGATACAGTGTTCTGAGATGCCACCTTCCTTGTCATCACTTTGGTCGGAGATTTTGGTATTTCTTCTTCAGATTCATTATCCTCACTATCATCATCACTTGTTTCATCACTACTTTCCTCTGAACTTTCTTCCTCATCCTCATCTTCATCATCGTTTTCATCATCATCATCATCATTGTCCTCCTCCGTGTTTTCATCTTCACTATCAACATTTTTATCTTGATCAGCATGCTTTTGTTTGTTTGCTGTATTCCTATTTTCATTAGAATGTATTTTTTGTTCTTCTATTTTCACAGGTTGACTATCTCTAAAATTGTAAAAAAAACATTTAGAAATGGGGAAGGGTCTGGTATTTCTTTCATGTACGTCATTAATATGTACTGCCTCTGGTAATGTATTTATTGAAAGTATATAAGACAAAATTCAGGACTATAGGACTAATTTCAATTTTTATGTATGCCATTAAAAAAAATCAGACCTTCACTATATATAAGATGACCACTGGATATTCTAACAGCTGTTGGGAAAATGAAAAGAAAAAGATGGACTGTGCTCGGAATCAGTACCTCAAATAATGCAGAGAACATAACTCCATTAAATGGGTAACTAATAGGAGTTCCATCAGATCTGACTCACTTTAGATTTTAGCATTGATATTTTAGCTGTTAAATGCAAATAGCTTTAACAGAATCTATCACTATTTACTTACCTTACTCAAAAACCTGTTCCTACCATTTTTAATGAAAATGCAAATTGGCCCAAATGCAAAATATCAATTAATGCTATTAAAGTTAAAATCAAGTAATGCTTATTAAGTGAAATTGGGAAAACTAAAAAAAATATATGTGTTTTATAAACTGGGGTTTCTTTATTGATTTCTATGGTTAATTAGAATTTTGATGTTTTTGAGGATGCTGAAATACATACTTTAGTCATACATGTAACCTCTAACACTCAAATTCACTGTTAATGTGATTAAGTGAAAACCATGAATTTGCAACAAAACATAATAAATCCAGACAACAAAGTCATGATAGTATTCCAGGATAAAGGTAAAACAGATTTTTATTAAAATGGTCAGATCAAGAACTTAATAAATGTCAAGTATGTCATAATATAAGTTAAAAGAAAGGTTATTTTAACCACTACCTTTGGACATCTGGTTGCTGTAGAGACTGATGCTGCTGTGTGGCATTCTTAATTGTGGCCTGAAGCTGCATGGCCACTGACGGTCTGGGTGACTGAAAAAAAAAAACATTAAAAATTATTTTGACCTGTTTTTATAATAATAATAAAACTGATTTGTTTACATGTTGATCAGGATCATAAAAATATAATATCTTTAAAAAAATTAAAAATATTCTATGAAAACATTTTTCTCTATCAATCTATAAAAAAAACATGGATGTCTTTAAACTTCATAAATTCTTTAAAAAGCTGCAGCCACCACCTACTATGTTGGCCTTCACCGCAGTTATTTTGATACTAGTTAACACTTATAAATAAACTTAATTTAAGTAAGCAAAAACACTAATGACAAAGATGTGTGGTTGCTGGTTTCTTTTACAGAAGTTAAAATGTTTGCAAAGTCTTACAAGAAATTAACCATGGACTGCCATATTTTTAAATTTTAATTCTACAATATGATTGCAATTTAATCTTTTGGTTCCATTTTTGTATTGGTTGCTAGGTACTTTAAAAAATAACAGGTCTGAGAGTCTTTTATGAAATTAATCAAGGTTGGAATTGTCATATTTTATTAAAACAATCATTAGAGACCATATGATTGCAATTGATCTTCTGATGCCCTTTGTGTATGGTTGCTAAGCAATTTCTAAAATATTGCAAGTCTGAGAGTCTTCTACAAAATTTTAAATTGCTATCCATGAAACTTCATACTTAAATTATTCATAATAGTTTTAATAAAACCAACTGGATGACACATTCTTATTGGGTCAATGTTAACTCATTTTGTCTCATTAGCATGTGTTACACCAATATAGAACTAAAGGTTCAGAATGCTGATCCTGTATCGCTCACCTGACATTGGGCAAATCAGAAAAAACATTAAATGGCCATAAGTGCCAATAATTGTTATGAACATTATGAAGGATATACAATAGATCTTTCTTGTTTAATTTTACTCCATTTGTCCAAGCGGTTTCAGTTAAATCAAGACAAAAAAATGGAAACTTCATTTAAGTCTTTGCATAGGAACTTCCTTTCAAATATTGTTCCATTTAGCCAAGCAGTTTTAGAGGAGAAGATATTCTATGTTTTAGCATATCAGAAACAAGAATCATCCCAGCAGCCATGTTTTAAGTCCAATGGCAAAACCATATAAGAAAATTTTAAACAGGACCTTACTTAGATAGTCCATATCAAATATTAACCCATTTAGCCAAAGAGTTTCCAAAGATAGGATTTATAATCAGCCATGATTTTTGTCTGAATGTGACAAAATTTGTACAGGACCTTGCATAGATGGTTCTTGTAAAATATTGTTAAATTTCCCTTTGCCTTGCAGTTTCACAGGAGAAGATAGTTGGACAATTAAATTTTTCAATTGTAGAAAATATGATTATCAATGGCTAACAATGTAAGATTCTCTACTTCTTTAATTATTATGTGGATTTTACACCTCCTGATGGGTTTTTAAAAAGTGATTATCAACCCACATGCAATGATTATCAATACCACATGCACATGGTGCAGTTTAGCAAAATAAATATAATTGATGACATCACTATTCAGCTGGGATTTTCAGACAAAATTTAGAATTAATTGGCAAGTGACTCCATAAAGAATCAGAAAACACAATATTACATTGTCGAAACATTAATAATCATATTTTCTGTAATCTTGATTGTAGAAAATATGATTATCAGTGGCTAACAGTGTAATTCTCTATGTCACACATTTTAGAGTACTAAAAGTTCATTTTAATTTTGATTGGTAAATAACAATTATGATTACATGTACCTGTGGAACTGGTTTCAGAGTCTCATGTTTAAGTCTGTCTTTCTGAAATATTCTGGTAACAAATGAAGACTGACTACAAAACGACATATTATCAGCACAGTTCTCTAACAATTCAAATTCATCCAAATCTTCCTTTTCTATTTCATCATTTTGTATTCTTGCATTGATTTTAGCAACAAAAGATGCATCATCTGGTATAGAGTCTGGAGATTTGTTTATAATTTCTCTCTCTAAGTTCTTAAGCTGTGGGTTTACAGCAGGTTGCTGATTTGCTTGTCTCCCTTTCTGAAGCTCTCCTTTTCCAGGAGGTTTCTTATTTTCACTGCTTACATTTTTGGTTTCACCTAATTGTGGCTTATCCAAGCCATGAGAAGATAAATTTTTCACAGCTCTGGTGTCTTTAGAATTTGGAGATTTTTGTAGTTTTAAATCTTTTGCTGGCGATGTTTTTAAATTAAGTGTGTTCCTCTGCTGCCAAGTCTGTAAAAAATATTGATTGATTGGATATTGCATTACATTCAGTGGCAAATATTTCATGCATATTCATGACGAAAGATTATTTATGAGTGATGAGGAATGAACCCAGCTTTCTACTTTATCAACATGCTGAGTCAGATTTTTAACGTGCTAGCTCTTGAAAGAAACAGTCCGCAGGAAGACTTCCGACTTTTCCAAAACACCTGACTCTGGGCTGACCAGCCTATGCTTTTACTCAGAAATGCTGTGTGCTTACTGTAGAAGTAATGTCTTTGGTTTAAGAAGCTGGTGTTTTAACCCATGACCTTCAGCACTTGAGGCAAATACAACTAACCATTACAACAATGAGGCATTTAAAAAAGAAATTAAACAAAATGGATTCACCAAATGAACTGATATAAATTGTGAATCAAAATATTTAATTGATTAAAGAATTCTGTTCAAGTCATTCTGTTTTCTGCTATACTCCCACATACAACATGCAAAACAAGCAGATGGTAATCATTCTACTTGTATGGATGTGAATCCTGTTGCGATCTATCTAACTAACTGAAAGGTATGTTTGCAATGTATATGATGAAGACTAGCAATAAAAGTTCTGATTCTGTGCTTGTACATCATTATATGATATAGTTTCTAAGTGATATAGTTTCTAAGAACAGTTTCTTCTTAATTACATGTACAACAAAAATTTTCTTGTTACTAATTATAGTTTTACATTAAAACTATAAATTGTACTTCAGAAAATAAATAATATTTTTTATCTATATCGTAATAAAATTTTACCCGTTTCTACTAGAGTTTCAAATAAATATCTACAATGTCACTTTATATCTTTATTTTTGCCATGAATTGATAACGTATAAAATAGCATAAATGTCAAGGAGTCAATGTCATGCAGATATCAAAAGTTCAAATCTAGAGGTCTCCACAAGGCCTCCAACAAGGATGAGTCTCACTCCTTGTGAAAATCTCTAAATCATCCTGACTGAAAAGCTAAATGACAAGCAAATATCCAAATATAATTAAGGTGAAATAATTAAAATGGCATGAAGACAATCCAATGGCCATGATCCATGAGTATTTTTGATATGACTACTGTTATTGTTGTTTGTACTTGATTTAATCATAATATTTGATTTAAGAGAAATCACTATGATGTGACATTGAAATTTAATTAATATGAATCAAACAAAAATTCAGTAAAATGTGAATAAATCTTACTGCTCTTTTCTTGGTTCCTGGAGCATCATCTTTCACTGGTTGTTTCTGTGATTTTGTCAAATTGTCTCCTTTTCCAATTTTATTTTGTTTTGACAAGTTATCTCCCTTTGTAGCTTTACTTTGCTGAGCTGAGCTGGGTTTTGGTTGTTTATTTTGATGGGATGAATTGCTATCAACCTTTGGTTTAATCGATTTTAAATCTTTTGATGGTTTAGATTTTTCCTGGAGACCAAATCGAGCTATCCCTTGGCCCTTTTTCAGAAAACATCTCTTGGGGCTGTCCTGGGTCTCAGTCTGCAGTGCTTGCATTCTCATCTGACATAATAAAAGCATGTTATAAATTAATTCACATTACAATAATTATATCTTTATGATCATATAATAAACTAAATATAATACTCACTATAGTTGGTCACTTAAATAAGTACCAACGGTGTCTCATTTGCTTTCAATTCATAGTAATGCCCCTTACTTTCTAAACATTTTTTCATACAGGAGTTGTCAAGTTTGATGTTTGTATTCTGATTAATTTCTTTCATCTTGCAAAATTCAAGGAATTAAATCTTTTATATATCCATGTATCCAGAGTAAATACATGAGTGGAAACGTTTAAATGAACAAAACCATGGTATAATAGTGATGTCATATATTTTATTAGTAACTTGAAGTGATGTTATACCATTGGAATACAGTGCCATATCATTAAATAACATCAGCAAAAATTTGAGGCATGAGTCTTAATTTTAAAAAGATAGTAAAAGCAGTCACCACATGCTAAGCTCGACTTGTAATTCAGCATTGTTTCTATTTATTACTGTCATACGTTTGTCACATCTAGAAGGAATATGCACCTCCTTCACCACGATTCCTAAGTTTTTGATGGATTAATTTTGGTCAAAGTCAACATCTGAAGCATTACAGTTATCATTCCTAGATGCATTTTGCAAACCATTATGGTTGATGTGGGACTTTCCAGTAGGCTAAAATGGACTTAAAGCATGTTTCTTCACCAAGTCATTCATGCATTAAATATAGATCAAAGTCAGCATCCAAAGCATGCATTTCTGCTATCATTCCTAGATGCATTATGTATACCAATATGATTGAAGTGGGACATGTCAGTAAGCTGGAATGGACTTAAACATGTTTCATAACCAGGTCGTTCATGTGTAATATTTAGGTCAAAATCAGAAACTGAAGTATGTATTTCAGTTGTCATCCCTAGATGCATTATGCAAGCCAATATGGTTGATGAGGTGCATGCCAGTAGGTGAGAATGGATTTTAATCATGCTTCCCTGGACGTCAAGGCCAACACCAATGCTAGGGGTATCATATAAGTCCAATCATTTTGTTAGGTGAGGTAACCAGAGGCTCCAAGGAGCCTGTCATCGCTCACCTGTCATACAGTTTCCAAAATAAAGTTTACATTAAAACCATTTCAATTA
>JARWCS010343435.1:0-11427 GCA_034783895.1 Geukensia demissa | reverse complement strand
TGGATCGTATCTTTCTGGCATATATTCCATATTCATTTTTTGATACCATGCTTTTTAAAATGAGTTTGATTCACATAATGCAGGTCGGACTTGATAGAGTATTCTGAGGCTTCCATAAAATTAAACTGTCCGATTTTATCCTGAAGAAGCAGTTGATATCTCTTTACGGTAATTCTAGTGGAAAATACCATTGTTGTGACAAAAACCTAAACGAAGGATTTTCTTACTACTATTTTGGTGGGGAGTATCCATCAGAATGAAAGAAATGCACACTCATATTCTAAAGTGAAAATATACATCTACTACATGTATTAATGTCTTCGGTTTAAAAACAAGTTCAATAAATTCTTGAAAATGTTAAAAGATCTTAAAAATATTAGCTATCATTTATATTTGGAATTTAACAAATTTGTCGAACGTTTTGGATAAACTTCATTCTTTTCATGTTTCATTACCATACCGATTTTTCTACTCTTTGTACAACGTTAAATTTACCTTACAGGCTATTAAGTAGAAATTTATCTCCTTTCAAAATTGGTTAGTTAAACCAAACACATTTCTTGTTAAAATATGTACCAATGAATTAATTTTACGACGACTGACATGACAAAACATAGGTTCTTCTATGTCTTGTTTGGTAATTGTATTGACAGATATTTTCGGCCAGGCTCCTCACATTTATGTATAACAATTTATGAAAAAATTATTCGAAGATGCAAAAAGGGTAGATAAAGATAGTCAAATCAGAAGACAGTAAAGACCGTGGCAAATAAAAAAGAAACGGAATACAAACATAGTACGCACAACACTAAACTGGAAACAAAAGTTACACCTTACAAAAACTAGGGTGAGTTCAGGTACTTCGGAATCATTCAAAAAGACCTTTCGAAACAGGATTCGGTTGATCAATTTATTTCCACAAATAGTTAATTCGTTATTTTTATCAATCTTTTTAAACATCATTCTAAATTCTCTGTTCTGTTTAAAAGTAACAAGGTTTGTAACTGGTTGTGATAATTTTTGGACATTTTATTTTGCAACAAAATAAGCCGTTGATGGGTCAGTGCTATTTCATGAGATATAAGGACTTCAAAATTTGGCGAGTAAAAGGTATTGATTGATTTTCCATACTTCCATATATTGAAATATAAGTTTACCAATGTTGAATAAATATTGTTATTTTTGTTATGCTATAAGTACATTTCAAGGAGTAACTTTTCATCAGTAGCATTAAAACCAAAACAGAGAAAATTCTAGATCCAAACATGGTCAAGAAGCACTTAAATCCTAACAAATCGAAATAAGAAGCCAAATCCGACAAAAGGGACATTATGTAAAACTTTTTTTGATAAAAAAAAAAAAAAACTCATGATGAAATAACAAGAGATTCATAAATGGATTTTAAAGCATTTTTATGAAATAATGAAAAGTTGGGGTCATTGGGTGATAAAAAACTATTACTGCATTAAATCAGAAGATTTTTTTTAAATGGCTTAACATGAGGAACGGACATCTTTTATATGTTTTAACCTGTTTTTGGTTTGGTTTTTTTAATGAACGGTTAAGACTTTTGACAGGGATATAATGGTTTGGTCGGAACGACACAATACCTGTACACACCAGGAAATGACGGTGTTTGTAGAGTCAGATTAAAAATAGGGAAAGTTTATGCACTTGGAGGTAAATATTAATACTAGGAATATTGAAATGAAACTACTATTTAAAATATTTCACGAGGTTATGTTCTTTATACCATTTCCAACAAAATGTAAAGATATTATTGGCCAAAAGTATAAAAAATCTTGATCTTTATTTTTGGTTGTTTTTGGTTGAATATTCTGGGAACATTTGACCTAAAATAGTATATTTTACTGATCATTTTTCCTTCCTTGAACTATTAGATCTAAATACCAATTTCTAGTTTTGTCATTTTAAAGTCCCAACCATGCACTCAGGGTTATCTAATGACATAAGAAAGCCTTCAAATACCGTTTTATCTCAGCGTTCAGTATGTGTATTGAAAATAAAACTTCTGTTCTTTGACTAGTGCCCTTACCACCATAAAGGGACTCGTAATGAAATACTGTAATAAATCGTAAAGTAAATCGAGTGAAAAATTGACTTGATGTTTTAGATAAATTATGCGCCTTTGATAAACCATTTTAAATTGATGACTTGTGCGAAGATGATAAATTAAATTTATTTTCTTTTTGACAATATTTACACCAGGTTTCGCGAAAAAATTATCGGTAGGTTGTTGGAATTCCTATGGGTACCAGCTGTGCCCATTTAATTGCAGACTTATTTCTTTACTGTACATGGTCAAATTCAACAAAGATCTCTTTTGTGATAGAATACTTACCACTATCTTGACGAGATCATTGCAGTTAATAATCAGGACTTCTCCAGATACGTGTCTACAATTTACCCTAGAACAGTAGAAAATTTAGTCAGGACATCAACATTTGTCCTTTCAGGTTTCGAATATCTGTGTTTCACAGTGTAATTTCGAACTGAAATCTACTACAAGAGAGACGATTTCTCATTCCCCATTGAAATTTTTCCTTCCTTGACAGAGACATCCCTCTGGCTCCTTCATACGGTGTATATTTCAAAACTTGTCCGTTTTGCCCGTGTATGGATTGATGTTTTAAATTTTAATTAACGTAATCTTTGTATTACCAGCAAATCATCAAGTCAAGGATTTTGTTACCATAATTTAGTTAATCATTTACCAAATCCTTTCTAGTTATAAATCTATGATTTTAAATTTTGGCTGCACCTGCAGAAAATTGACAAAAAACAGATATCACAATCAAACTTTTATATAAAAGTGGTAATTAAAGCTCGTAGATTTAAACACAACGGACTCGATCATCAGTTAGTTGAATAAACTTATACGCAAATGTAATCTTTTTAACATTTTTATGACCTTTCAGTATTGTCTTCTTTGAAATCAACATTGACTCTCTGCTCAATAATTTACATTAATTTTAATCAAATATTTGGTTTAAATTTTGTTCTACATCCTATCGATTATTTCATTTTTGGCACTTGAACAATACCTTTATTTCTTTTGTCGTTTGATGATATTTTTACACTAGATCAGTCGATTTTGTGTTAATTGACGTCTTAGCTTAAGAGAATCCAGTTGTTATCAACTGTCTTTGAAATTTGAAGTAGCTGTCAGAAGCGAGTACTTTTTCGAAGTCGCACATCTTGTGTCTAATTTTATATTTGTAATTTTTGTGCATTTTTTATTGACTTCAAAAGTTAAATCTTATTCAGTTGGTTTCTAAAGTTTTTTTTTAATGTCTTTCTGGGATAACACTGTCCTAGGTTATGAAGAGGGTTGAGTACTCACAAATATGTTTTTCGTGTGCCTGTCCTAATCCGGGAACCTGTTATCAACTGCAACTGCAGAAAATTAATAAAAAATGGATATTACACCAACTGGTTTAAAAATGTGGTAATTAAGCTTGCAAATTTGATAAAAACCCATTAGGGGTCATTGAAACTTATGGGTTACTTGGATAAACTTATACAAGGGTTGTCTTTATAACATTAGAACTGTAAATATTGTGTTCTTTAGAAACAACATTGGCTCTCTGCTTAATAATTCACATTAACTGATTTTAGTCCATATTTTGGTAAAAGTTGCTACATGCTCTCGATACCTTTTAGTTTTAGCACTTGCACAATTCATCCTTTTCTTGGCTATTGATAATATTGTCAAACTAATTCCAACCAAGACAAACAGGTATGTGTTTGGATTCTGAATTATCTTTCAGAACAGAGAATAATTTTCGGGTACATCTTGTGTCTCTTGTTTTTTTTTAGTTGTCTGCGTATTATGTATCGACTTCGAAGTTAAATCTTATATAGTTGGTTAATGTTGTTTTGTCACACCATTGTCCCAGTTGAGGGAGAGGGTTGAGTACTCAAACACATGTTTAACTCCGACCTTATGTGCATGTTCCAAACCAGGAAACTATAATCCAGTGCATAAATGTCGCTGTTTTCATATATATTCAAGTGTTTTTAAACTTATTTACCCGATAGTTGGTACAGTTGGTGGGGGGGTCTTTTACAGCTTGGCTTATGGTGTGGATATGTATTCATTATTGAAGGCCTTAGACCAACCTGTAGATTTTTGTAATTTATACGTTTCAGACGCTGTCTGATAGACAATCCTACCACATCTCCTTTTTTCTATATATAAAGAAGTGCTACAGTTTGTAGAAAACTGAACAGAAAGAAAAAAGCGACATAAACAACAGAGTTAAAAACAGGTAAAACAGTATCAACAACAACATAGGTCTATCCATGGACTTGTTCCTTGAATGGGTGATCAGTTTCTACTTCTTTAAATGATCTTGAGGTTTCATACCGCCAGATAAAAATGAAAAGGCAAATCTAGTTGAAAGAAATGAAAACAAAGACTGTATGATACGAAATAAGGGAATATATACTAAAAGGACGTAATGTTTTCTTTGTTTATCAGGAAAATGGGTAGACAACAAAAGAGAAATCAAGTTGTGTGATTTTCATTATGAGTTTTCACAAATGACTGACAAGCAATTAATATACACGATGACTAGAACCGGACCGTATTCATATCGAAGAAATTGTAACTGTAAGGTAAGGCTACAATGATCATTAGTGAGTGAAAAACGTTGTATTAATTGAATCAGTTTCATTTATGGTATGGTGTACAAATTGTCTAAGAAATTCTGTTGCAATGTGGAACTATGTATTTCGACTCTAAACTTACATTTTTCGTTAAAACAAAACCAAAAAGGGTAAAACAGCGTTACAATAAATGTGCTACTATCATTTATAAGTATATGTATAAAAATAAAAGACAAGGACGTGGGCCCTTTACGTTGGAAAAAAAATAAAAGCAAGAATATACAAAATCGGAAAATAATCATACTTTCAATTTTCTGCCTATATTTAACCCCTTTTCAAAAATCAAGGATTAGCCCCTTAAAGATACATGTATTGGTCAAATGTCAAGAAGACTGAACCAAATCTTAATAAAGAGCAACTGAATGTTCAAAAAATCTAGATGTCACCACAAAACATTCACCGACGGTAGAATCCCATTCTTTGTAATCAGATCCAAAATTACCCCGAATAAATGATCAAGAAAGAGTTTGAAATATATGACAGAAAGACACGAACCACATCTTTATATTGTAAAGCGCTCTTTTGGATTTACCTTAATCATCGATCAGTCCATTTCAAATAGTAAATCATTCAATTTATTCAGGAAGGATAAGGTACGAAATTAAAGGTCAGTCTTTTAGCAATTTCCCTGGTCAAATTAAGTTTGATTCATTGAAAAACTAATTCAAACAAGCATTTTATTGCGTATCTCAAGTCACAGTGATGTTACCTACTAAGAAAAAAACGGAATTATGTCAAAGATGCCAATACTTGGCCGATTTTTCGTATGTTTTTTGTAGATCTTGACATAGGTTATCAGGAGGAAAAATCTGTTGTGTTCTTCATTAGTGCACATACTTAAATTTAAGGAAAATAATTAAAATTGCAATTTGTCTTTTAAAAATTTTAAACAAATTGGACAATTGGGTATGACGTCACAAAACAAAAGGTCAGTAACCTGCCAATAAATTTTAAGTTTGATGATTTGTCCTCGACTTAACGATTTCTGTCTGCCCCTTTGGTATCTTCGAATTCCTTTTACATTGTGTTTGGCCATATTTCAAAATCACCACACAACTTTATTTTGTTGGCCAAAAGTGGTGTTTAATGTACCTTATCCTTTACCATGTCAATATAAATAATAAAATCAAATACATGTAATAGAGGAAATTTCTCAGTAAATTCTCGCAGTTAAGTAGACCTTGTGCAAGGCCTTTCAATACAGGAAGAAATACAGCGTGTCTATAGGGATAAAGTATATGATATAGAAAAAAACATATGTTCAAACCTTGTGGTGATATTCACTGACAACTATAAAATTTGTGTAAAATATCAATGAGAGTCAATGTTTTTGTAAGCAAAGTTCTTACAACAATTATAGAAAAGGTAGAAATGGTATGATTGTCTATGAGACAGCCATCTAAATCGCATAAATTACAGACATCTAGGGGTTTCCATAAGGCCTTTAATAAAGGACAAATATGCACACCATAGGGCAGGTTGTAAAAGGCCTACAAACCATTTTTTTTTTAAATAATAATTTTATAAGTATCAGGAGATCATTTTAATTCATACGCCTAGACCATTTTTGTTTCTAGTTAAAGGTCTTCTAAAAACTACATACTTATTGCTAAAACTGAAGGAAGTTGCAATTTTTCTTTTATAAATTATTTTATTTAAGGAAATATTTGCCTTATAACATGTATAATGTATATATTGTAGCGAGTCAACTCTGCTATACAAGTCGCTTAATCAACGTTGACACTATTAACAACAAAGTATAATTCGGGTGGTGGTGTGATCTAATTACAATCCTTAGCTCTTGCAATGTCATCATGTTAAAAAAAATCACTGATGAATAAACATATGTAAAGCCTTTATGTTTACATTCATTTATCTTGACAAAAAACTTTTTGCAGATCACCAGTGAAAACACAAGCGGAACTTGCAGAGCATCAAACACAAATGCGAACTGTTACGCTAGAACCGGAGTCTGTAGAAAACGACGAGGTTCATGTCGTTGGTTTAATGATGACTGTGGGCCTCTAGTCCCATTGCCTATCAGAACTGGCTAATTTGATATCAGCGCACTTGAAGTGGAATAAATGGTTGATTTAAAAAGTTTTAATTGTATTTTTTTATTATATGCATCAGATGTCATTTTTGTTTCAAAGAATAATGCTGAACTGAAAACCCAATTTAAAAAGTTAAATCTTAACTGTAAATGTGAATTAGTTCAAAGGACGAGGGTCGTTAAGGCCCATTTTGGCCAAAGAATTCGGCTAAAACATGAAAAGTGGCTAGTATCTATTATTTTATATTATTTGTATTGAATAATGTCTAAAAACAGAAAATCCAACAATTTTTAGTATAATTAGTTCTGCAATGGTCACATGGCACATAGAAAAATGCTTTAAATGTGAAAATACTAGGAAATTAATTAATTGAATGCAATATTTGATACTAGTTTGTCGATTTTAGAATAGATCGCACAAAAACATCACAACTAAACTTTGCACATTTAAAGATCTACCAAGTACAAATATTTGGATAAATATCTTCGTGATGTTTTGATGCGATCATTTTTATTTTGAACAAAACACCTCCAAAAATTGTGTATTTTTACAGAAAGTGTTAAATTCCTTTTGAAATAGTCAAATATACCCTTTTGTTTTGTCGAAATGACGAAAAATATACAACAAAAAGTAACGAATTATCAAAAGACGATTATTAAACAGCAATTTCAGAACATCTTATTATTGTGTCAAAAAATCTAAAATTTGGGCCAAATATGGGGCTTAACGTACCTACTCCTTTGGACCAAACAATAATGAATAAGCTTTGAAAAGTATTGCACTCAGTAGTTGTCCCTGCCGTCGCGTTTGCTTTCCCATTTCGATTTGTTTGGATCTTGGACTCCATATGGTTTGGTACTAACGCTACTGATGAGAGGTTACTCCTTGAAATGTACATATAGCATAGCAAACATTTCCATATTTATTCAACATTGGTAATTTTGTATATTAAGAATAATTTTAAAATTTCAAGTTCAATATTGAACGTTAAACTGAAAAGTTTTGTTAAAATCAACAACACTCATCCTCGTCAATGTGCATCTTGTTCATGTTAAAAGGTATTGTTGAATTCAAAGTGCACAAAGCAACTGTAATTAATTTCTGTAACAATAATTAGAGCCTCACATGCACTTACATGATTAATCATCCATAAAAATAGGAGATGTGGCATGATGGTCCATGAGACAGCAATGCACCAAATGACAGCCGTGTTTAAACTTCTACAGGTCCCATTACGGCCGTCACTAATGAATCGGAGACCATAACATAACGGAACTACAAAATGTAAAACCATTCATAAAACATGACAATGAAAAATTGGAGAGCATTTAACAATTAATGACTAATTTAACAACGACTACCACTGGATTACAGGTTCTTGGCTTCGAACAGGCACACGAAGTATGTGGCGAGGTAAAATCAGTTTGTGAGCGCTCAACCCTCCCCTAACCTAGGACAGTGATGTGACACTACAGCAATGAAAATACACAATAAAAATCGGTTGAAATGGATTTAACACTTGAGATCGATACTGTAAACCAACAACAAATACAATAAAAAACTCATAACTGATACAACAAAAGTATCAAACTCGAAAGAGTACTCGCAGTTGCTGTCTGTTAGTTCCAAACCCAAAGCAACTGAACAAGAAAACAAGTTTTCCTTTACTGTGGTGTCAATAATAACACGTCCAATATTAGTACCAAAAAATCATATTTAAAAGATTTAATAATAATGATTTGACTTTACGGATAAGTTTATTTCTGTGTATTTTAAGACCATGTGGATTTAGTTTATATTTCTGAGATTTATTTACCACGTTTCCGTAAAAGTAGGATGGGATGCCGTATTTCATCAGCTGATTGCAAGTACATCTAAATTTTGATACGAAGTCTTTATATTTATGAAAGAATTTAGTGAATGTTTTAATCAATTCGGGGTAACGAAATCCTTGACTTAATAATTTGTCATATATACAGAGATTGCGTCCATTAAAATCTGAATCGTCGCTACAAACACGAGCATAACTAACAAGCTGAAAAATATATACACCATATGAAGAAGCCAAAGGAAGGTTCCTGTCAAGAAAGGGGACATTAACAATTGGGAATGAGAAATCGTCTTAATTTGGTGTAAATTTTACATTGAGAAATATACATATCCAAGTCAAGAAATAGGCATTTGAGGCTATTGTTTTTGGTGTTATTCAAGGTTAACTCCGTTGGATAAACCTCGGTAGTATATTTGTAGAAATCTGAGTTACTAACCGAAAAGATATCGCAAAGTAGCGTTAGGTATTGTTTACTTTGTCTATCAAAAAGGTGATCAGATTAAATTTTTGGAGCTGACAGGGCTTCATTCCTTGTATTTAAAAATTTTTCAAGAAAAAAATGTTTCACTTGATTTTGTAGGTTTTATATTGAATATATGCCAGAAAGACACAATCCACATCTTTACTGGATTGCGCACTGCATAAATTTGTTGTTAAGCTATTGCCCTTAAGGCTTCGCACACAACTATATGACAAACTTGATGACTTACACTTTCCGACAGTCAACTTTCCGTTCATTGGCAGTAACATTCCAGCTGTCCAAGCGTATGGCGTATACATTACCCAGCTTATGCATTTTCCAAGAGCATGTGTCCAATACAGCGATTTTCTGGACAGAGCTGGACAATTGAAACAAAAACTGCTCAGACAGGGATATGTTGCTCCTCGGTTGAAGTTAACACTCCAGTAATTTTACGGTCGACACCATAATCTTGTCGGCCGGTATGGATTATCCGTTTCACAGATGAACACGGGTCTTTTCCTGTGAAGGTTCGAAGTAAACCTAAAACAGGCTGTTCTCCGCCTGGAGATTGTGATCCCATTAAACCTTCCACGTTAAACTGTAATGACTAATATCGGATTGAAAATGAACAGTGCGCGGGTGTTTTTGAAGAAGCAGGAACTGCCTGCTCTTCCGGACCACCCGAGTTCACTCCGGTTTATTTTTTGGTGGGGTCCGCATTATTCATAGTTGTGTGTTTTTAGTTTTTTGTTTATATATTTCGTGCTTCGTCTTGTTCGTCTTCTAGAGATTGCCGTGTTTGTCGACTTTCACCTTTAGTCTGGCCCTTAGGTTTTCTTTCGCTTCCTCTCACGACAATAATAGACGTTTGTATGCATCACAAAGACAATACACATGTACAGTAAGTTCCTAAATGTATCCAGAATGTAACTCGCTGCATGTTCTGTATATGTCTCTACAAGGGGGGTGAATCTACTATCGATCGGAGAACTAAACTAATGAAATGTAAAGTTAAAAAAAATGTTTCTTTATTGCAATACATAACATTTAAATAATTACATTAATTGTCATTGCTCTTCGTTGACAGATGTATTTTGTAAAATATATTTCTAAAGATTAGACCCTTGTTTAGATCCCTGAGCCAAAATCTAAATACTGAAGGCTATATGCAAATCTGCATGACATATAATATCAAACTCAAACATGTAAAATGTTCAAGTAAAATTTCTAAAAATAAGAATTATCCCCTTCTGGGGCCCTTGTTTGCATCCATGTATCAAAATAAAAATTTCTGAGATTATTGCACATCTACAAACTATCTTCAACTTTTCTACAAAAAAATACGAAATAGTAACGGATTAGAAGTGACGACAGATGGGGGCATTCCGTTGTCATTTGTAAGATGGATATTTCGTATCGGTCAATCCGGGTATGATGGGGATAGAAAATTTCCGAAATGACGCCTTTAATTTTTCCACGAAAAATCCTTTGTTTATTAGCTTGTCTGCAGCAATCATCTATCTAGAAAATCCTGATGGTAATCACATGCCTTATAGGAGAATATTAGCACAAAAAATATATGCCATATGCAGTAGTATCGTCAAGGAATATTTGCATCTTGATATTGATTCAAAGTAAACGTATCATTTTTGGTTTTTGACTGGATAAAGTATCATCATCCAATTTTTAAACCTTTTTTGTATTAGGAAATAGTTATATTTCATGAAATTATGCATCAACGTTTTCTTACACATACATAATTCATATTCTTGTCATAAATTTGACTTTCCCACTTGTTATAAACGACTATTCTATGCAATTTTACCAACTTTTTGTCTAAATTTTTACCGTATCAAAAGGATCAATATTCTGTAATTTCGTACCAGTGCACCAGGTTTGTTCAATCGTATCGCGATATACCGGTATATCGTTACACAAATAATATCAAGGTGCGACTTGAATGTTGCTTCACATGAACGTAAAAGTTTACAATAGAAAAATTATGTACGCTCTGTCGTCGTAAAGCTTTGTTTTAACCAGACACCTTACTGTCAGTTTCTATATCTAGCTCTAAGTATGAAGCAGACCATTCTGTGTCTGTAGTATCCTTGATTTTAAATGAACAGAATGTCTTTTTAAGCATGTTAATGGTTTCAGACTTATAAGTACCTGTTTGCGCATTTTGAAACTTTTTCTTATGTCATGTTTTAAAGCTGTCTTTTTTAATGTTGACCTCGCTGCATTTTTTACCTACGCAAAGTCCAGCTCGGGAGGGGAAGTGTCTCTGTATATGTTCTTTGACTTCCTATATTTCGGTTCTAATGCTACTGATGAGAGGTTACTCCTTGAAATGTACATATAACATACCTAAATTTTCCATATTTATT
>JARWCS010343425.1:0-11427 GCA_034783895.1 Geukensia demissa | reverse complement strand
GTGGTTGTAGGTTTTTTTATGTTTAATTTTTTTGTTACATGTCTATTTTTGATAATACATTGGTAAGAGCAGTAATATTTTATATATAGAAGAATTTTAATTTGAGGCGATGTAGAGCTTTTTACAAGGAGTGGTATTCTACCCTTGTTAAAGGTCTTTTAAACATTAAATTTTACAAATTTCCTCTGTTTTTCTTGTGATTGGAGTGACATTTACCCCATATCTTTTCATTTTCATTGAAAACTGAAAATATGGTTTCAACTCCAATAATCATATCTTCATTTCATCTGGTTTTTTTGGTTATGCCAAATTCGAAATACATTTTGTAACTGGGCACCTCAACTTCTATGATGAAGATATCTGAAAAATTTAATACAGGAAAGCCCTGTGTGTGCAATTAAATTAGTAGCCACGTATTACCACTGGGTGGATACTTTTTTTTCGAAAAATGTTGAAAACTCACAGGTTACAATCTTTTTAATTTTGATCAGAAGCGAGGTCTCTATTGTTCCAAAGCAGTGTTAACGTTACCTTTATTTATGGTTTTGTTGAGGTCTGTATTAGGTTTTTAGGCTTCTACATTAAGTTATTTTTTTATATTCACACTGTCTGGTATTAAGCGTATCTGGAAATGTTACCTGTCCAAGAAGTCTACATGTGTTGTACCATATTTTATATTGTTCTGTTTGTTAACTTACAATCATTTTTCTCGTCTGTCTTCAAATAAAATGTCTTTTCATGTAAGTTAATTATTTTTTTTAGTTAATTAGCAGGTTAGACAATAGAAATTATGATACCTACTTAAAGAAAGGTATATATCCTAGCTTCAGTGACAACTACAAGACTCTTCCATTTAACATAAATAACAGTTCAGAACACGAGCCATCAACCACAGTGGTGCTTTTTTGTAACGTTTAAAAATACATTTCTACAATTTTTCATATTCTCTCAGGTATGCATTCCACATGGTAAACAAAAAACTAAATGTTTAAAATGATGATTAAATCACAACTTCTATGTCCAGGGGATTCATAATTGTCCGTCTTTTCAGAGTTGGTACAAAAAACAAAATTACCCCACTCAGTACCATCACTATACCAGCAACATAAAACGAGACATCATAGCTTCCAAACCTGTCATATAACCAGCCTACAAAAAATATTTAAGCAAAAAGAAACAAATATTTTGAAAAATTTTTCGATTTATTTTTTTCATGCTACTTTTTAAACATGTTGACAGGTTTAATATATAAAAAAGGGATGTGGTAGGATTGTCCACGAGACAAAAACCAGACGAATCATATAAATGACAGACATTTGCAGATTGCTCAAAGACCTTCAACACTGAACATATATCGTCACCGCCTAAGAAAGCTGTAAAAGGTCCTAAAAATTAAATGTGATGATATATAAACGTATCAACTATCGGCTAAATAAGTTTACAATGTAAAACAGGTAACACTTAAGCATTGCAACAACGACAACAACTGGATTACAGGTTCCTAGCTTTGAACAGGCACATAAGGTATGTGGCGGAGTTAAAAATGTTTGTAAGTACTCAAGTCCTTCCCATAACAGTGTTGTGACAAAACGACAAAGGCATACTTTAAATATCAACTGCTTAAGAATTTACTCCTGAAGTTGCAGACAATTACAAATAAAACAAGAGACACCAAGAGCTTACGACCTCTAGTGACAGCTAGGTCAAAATCTAAACACAGTTAATAAACAAAGGTGCTTTCTCTTTAGCTAAGACATCAATCAAGACATGTCCGACAAGATTCAGTGAAAAAATATCATTTAAAGCCAAAGGAAACAAGATTATGTGCAAGTTACTAAAAATAAAAAAATATCGACAGCATATAGATAAAAAAATAACAAGTATTAATTTTATGTTAAATTCAACAATTTAAAATAAATAAAAGCTAACAAAACCTAGAAAAACAGACGTGACGTTTGTTAAGAAATTGCATGTCTCTTGCATATACTTATATACTAGTTATAAAACACGGGTAAACATGTATATTGTACAATGTGTATAGGTGTGTTCTATCAGTAACAATATTCGGATATTCATTGCCCTTCTGTTCAAGTACATATTAAAACTAATGGCTTGGAAAAAATAGTTTCTAACTACACTAAATAAAGACAAAAATCAATTTCCTTGAATAACAACGAAGACTTTCTTCATTAAACTATTGTATATAAGGCAGATAATTAACTTATAAATGTATCTCAAATGTTAATTTTTTTTAATATATCTAACTTATAATACGCTATTTTTTTTCAAAAGAGTATTAGCCATAATCGGCTTTTTAAATATGTTTAACAACCCTAAACCTTTACAAAACGTACATGTTTCAAAAGACTATAAAATGCATAATTTACATTTGATTTCGAAAATATATTATTTTTATGTTATGGCCAGCGTATATGTTTAGTTAAAATAACGTAAGGTCTACTGTTCCTATCGTGTAGGAGTACAATGATATTTCTCCACTAGAAGTTGAGGGAAAATATTGAAGCTCTTAGCCATCAATAATAGTGGATTTACACTCCTGTGGAAAAATACAGCGGCATATAACTTTCTTGAGGGATAATATATTCAAGATTGTCATTTTCTCTTGTTTTATAGTATACCTTGTACGGGAGGTCCAATCAACATTCCTATGCCGTCAGCCATCATTACAAATCCAAAACAACTATTCAATTTGTCAATTCCAACTAAATCTATCATAACAGTCGCCGCCAGGCAAACAAAAGCTCCTTAAAAATACACTCCGACATTATGTTGTAATTTATATAGTGGTATATTTTATTTGGCGTTTCAACAAAGACATGATGCAGTCATTGTTAAAGATTATTAATATTTGGTTAACATTGAAAATTGTTTACTGAATTTTCTAATCAGAAAAATATTTTAGATATGGTCTTCCATGCCGTTCATGACCGTAACGTACAGTAATATGATTATAAAAAATATGCCGAGAGTTTTTATGGAGTTAACCACAACGCACTACCTACTCTTCCAAACTCCCGGTGTTTATCATTGGTTGCTTGGTTGGGTTCATTTTATTAATAATGAACAACATGCCAAGAGTTTTTATGCAGGCAGGTACTACGCACTACCGACTCTTCCAAACTCACGGGGTTCATCATCGGTGTATTGGTGAGTTAATTTTATTAATAAAGAACAGCAAGCCAAGAGTTTTTATGGAGGCAAGTACTACGCACTACCGTCTCTTGCAAACTCCCGGGGGTTCATCATCGGTTGTATTGGTGGGTTCATTTTATTTATTTCGTCTAGTTTTCTATGTTTTTTTAATCAATTATTATCTTTGTTTCTTTCCATAGTGTAGCATGACTCTATTCGTAACCTATTCAGATCTACACATCATAGTTGTCTCGTAACACTGTCAATGTTATCAAAATCGAAATACCGTTACAAAAGTGATTTCAGTAATATTTAATTTACGGCGCAGATTGTCCTTATGGTTATTGAACCTTTTATTGACAAGAATTGAAGGACAAACTATATTGACTGGAATAGTCATGAATTTTTAAATATGCTTTTCAGTCTGTCCCTGTCACGTTATGCCTGAATTAACGATGACGTGGCATAAACCAGAGTTTCATATAAGCCTGCATCTCTTACCTGACAGAGACTACATAGTGGTCCTTGCCAGGATTGGATGTTGTATAAAATTTCTGTACAGGCCAATAGGCTCAGTTTCATATAAGTTTCGAAAGTAAATTTCCCGTGAAATTGAACAAGTTTAGCTTAAGTAGGGGTGCATAATAAAACGTTAGAAGGAGAACGTTCCAACATAGGGTTCTGTTTAAAACTACGTTTGGCTGTGGTAGCCACATAGATAAATGGATAAGAATGCTAGATAGCATTTTTAATAGAACACCATCTTAGGCCCATATTACACAAATTAGGTAACAAACGACTATTTTTTAGAGACAAGAAGATCCTTTATTATATTTTACGACAACAATCTTAGTTGAAGGTTAGGGATAGCGGTGACGGCCACTTTGGTAGACGAGATAGGATGCCGAAAGAATTTTGGAAGAGGACCATATAAAGACCATTCCATTAACATTGGATGCAATTCGGCTTTGACGGCAACCTTAATAGGCGGATTCGGCTGGATGCTGTACACAATTTTTGAAGAAAACCATGTAAAGACCATTCCTTCAAAGTTTAGTTGCAATTTTTAGGAATTTCCAGACAAGTGAATTTCTCAAAGCGTCCTGTATTAAACTAAGTTTGGCTGCGTTGGCTATCTTGGTAGGCGGAATGGCATGCCAGACATAATTTGGTAGAAGACCAGACAAGGACTATTTCGCCAGATTTTCTCTTCCTTTTAATTTACTTTTGATAGATATATGTTATCGTGTTTAATAAATCTAGAGCGCCACATTAAAACCAATATAAAAAAAATCCTTACTTGCTGATTTGACCCCTTTCCTTCGAAATAGTCACTTTCTATTTGACGTTTTACCCAAAATGGAGAAAATCTGGATATTTTCGTTTTGTAAGTGTCATAAATTAAAACATTTTTTGTCTTTTTTGAATTGTAAAATTCGTTGAAAATGTTCAAACAACAATATTTTGCATTTTGTTTCTTTCCTGAAAATGGTTTCAACTTATACCTAAATAAGACGTTAAAATTATCTAAATGTTTTCCTTTAATTTGCAAGTGTTTAAAGATAAAAAGGATTTTCAGGCCTTATTTTCAATGTAAACATAAAAATATGAAAGGACAAGGGTCGATAAGGCCCATTTTTGGCCCAAGAATTTGGCTAAAAAATGAAAAGTGGCTAATATCTATTATATTATATTTTTTGTATTTACTAATGTCTATTAAAAGAAAATCCAACAGAATTTTTAGTTTAATTAATTCTACAACGGTCACATGGCATATAGAAAATACTTTAAATGTGAAAATATTTAAAAAAAATAATTCATTTAATGTATAATTCGATACTAGTTTGTCGATTTTGATATAGATCGCACAGAAACATCACAACCAAACTTTCCAAAATTAAAGATCTATCCAGTACAAATGTTTGGTAAAAATATCGTCGTGATGTTTTGGTGCGATCATAACTATTTTGAACAAAACACCTCCAAAATTGAGTATTGTTACAGAAAATGTTTTATTCTTGTTGAAATAGTCAAATATAGCCTTTCGTTCTGTCGAAATGGCGAAAAGTATACAAGAAAAAGTAATGAATTATCAAAAGACGATTATTAAACAGCACTTTAACAACAACTTATTATTGTGTCACAAAATCTAAAATTTGGGCCAAATATGGGGCTTAACGTACCTACTCTTTTGAAAAATATATGGATCAAACACAATCTTATTACTCACAAGTATGGAAAATATGAAAATCGAAAATTTTTGTAAAAATATCAGTCTGCTGTCGTTATTTTGGGTCAAAAACGATAATTCGACAGTTAAAAGTTAATACATTAGTATGATTATTAAAGTAAAGCAAGCGAAAGTTGCCACAACAAAACTTGCCAAAAAGTCACAACGAAATTTTTCATAAAATATATCGTTAGAATTCTATTTTTGCCGCAGCTGAAACTGTAATTAAAAATTCATTTTAACTTGAAAAAAAAAATTTCCCCATAGGGTTAAATGTTAATTTTTTCGACCTTGTAAATTTGCTTCATTTTGTTCGTGCAATCAACCAATGTTCTCGGGTAACAAGACATAAAGATAAATTTTGTATTGTTTAGAGTTTAATGACAGATAACAGATAAAATTCATCACAGATTTTTTCAATGTCAAAAATTTAACATAGAGGGGTAATGGGAAATTTATTTGTGCTGAGGAAAACTGACATTTTAATTGCAGGATGAGTTGTGGCAAAAAATTAAAATTCCAACGATATTTAATATAACACATTTCGTAGCTGAACGTTCGATATATTTTGAAGTCCTGGCATATTTAAGTTGGTGTACTATACATAAAAAATAGTTTCTAATATAGCAAAATACATGTGGTGTGTTTGTCCATAAGACATAAGACAAAATTTATAAAATACAAACATCTTAAGGTTGCCCTATTGCCATAAATGAACTGAACCAAAATGTGATTATGTTCAAATGTATTAAATATATGTTTTCATTTGAAGGATTACCAGCCAGAAGAGAATTGTAAAATTTCATTTCCTGACAGTTGACCCCCAGCTGTGACAATTTTTAATTACGTCGACAACGAAATGAGCTGTGTTTCCATCTGCGAATGACGTAAAACACAGGTGTGTGTATTTCCGTTAACCCAGTAAAAATGTATAAACGGACGCCTTACTATTTAGGCTGGCCAAAAACATCGTATTATGCTTCATAGAGAATAAGAACAAGTCCAAATTCTACTGTAATTTGGTGGGTGGCTGTCTCATGGACAATCATGCCACACCTCCTATTTTTATATAACAATTATTATTTATGTATAAACTTATTGAACAAAATCTTCTGATAATGACCTTAGGCCGAATGCTTGTTCGTTAGCATGTGGTTTAGTTTGTATAAGAATAATTACCACAAATTGTGATCCCCTGTTTTGTAAAGGAGTTCGTGGAGTCAAGGCCATTGTTCTGTTTGTTATCATTTTGTCTTTCGGTTCGTGTCGAGATTGTCTTGTCTCTTTGGACTATGGAATTTGGATATCTCATTGGTATCATACACTGGACATAGGCAATCCCATAGCCAAAGATTATTACTGGTCAAGAGCAAAAAGACTTATTTTTTGGATTCCGCTCTATTCATGGTATGTTTTTTTAGTTTTATGTGTATATGTTCTAATCCGTCTTGTTCGTGTTCTCGAGATTGCCGTGTCTGTCAAATTTACCCTTTTGTCTCGTCTCCGGTTTTTCTTTCGCTCCCTCTTTAGAACTTTTCTTTGATACACTGCGTCCTGTTTACGGTATCAGAGATTTGTGCATGTTAAACGAACCATACCCAGTTTAGAAAAGTTTGTAAATTTTTCGTTCGTGCGTTTTTCAAACAGACAGCTTATATGTTTTGATATTTTGCTTTGATGCAATGCACAATAAACACACACAAGCTTACCTGAAAATAACCCAAAACAAACTGCACAGCAGAAAAACAATTCTAGTCTGTTCCAGGTAGGAATAATTAAAAGTGCTGCTCCGCATATTATCGGAGAAATAGTATACAGCTTAAGCTTACTATTTGTCAGTCGATCTGATAAATAACCGAACACTATACGACCAATTGTACTGCCGATTCCTATAACAGAAACTAACAATGTGCTGTTGTTTTCGCTGATGTTGTTTTTCTGTGCATGATGAGGTAGGTAAAGAAAAGGCGTGATGTATCCAAAGTACGAACAAATATTTGAAATCAAAAACAGAAGAAAAGCAATGTTCTTTAACAAAAAACAATCGGTCACCTTTTCGTTGTTTCTTTCTGTTTTTTCATCAGTATTGAAAAAATGACAGATTTTTCTTTTGTTTTTATTCAAATGTTTTCTCTGCGACTGTTTATGCAGACTGTTGTCCGTATTATTTCTTAAAATATCATTTTCTTCTAATAAGTTTTTGTTCTCAGGTATTTCATGTTTTATATGATGTACAAGATTAATAATAGGTTTTCCTGTTTTGTCGTTGATATCTTTCATAAGGGTTCCAACTTCGTGTTTGATACCTTGACTATCACGACTAATATGGTCTTTATTCAATGGTCTAAACAATGCCCCAAACACAGTACAATTCAAAATTATTCCTGCTTCGATAAGTGCTGCACCTCTCCAGTGATATCTTTCTATCAAATATTTATTGACAACAGCAAAGACAAACGTTCCGATTCCTGTTCCACACATGGCTAAGCCTAGAGCAGTCGAGCGTTTTGATTTAAAGTACAAATTCACTGTTACAATAGATGGTAGATAAATACAGCCAACTCCCAAACCTGAAATAATAATCTTTGTGAATGACGTAACAATCTTTAGACCCGGACCATTTGATTTTCATGGATAGTCCTTGGATTTTTTAGAAAAGAAATCTGGCCCTGATTGTTGTATTAAATTATCCGGCCAGCATCTGGAGTGAAAAATATTCTGACCCACTTACTAGCCATGTGGCAAAAAGTTAATTTTTCAAAGAAATTTGCCTACATTTACTAAACATGAAAAAAGTAATCTGGCCCGCAAAGCGGCCCGAAAAAATTTCTGGCCCGCATATAAATCCCAGACCCCCAGAAATTAATCAAATGATCCGTAACTTAGGCATCAACCTTTAAACTAAATTGGGTGAGGATATGTTCATTTTCGTAATAAGATTTCAATCGTCGTATTAAGTAAAAAATATTGTACTTATTAACGTAGAAAAATATTGACTTGCCATTTACACTAGTTTGTTAATAGTTTCTATTATTTTAAAAATAATTGCTTCATTTAGTTTTCAACACAAGATAAAAAGTTGTATATGATTATAATTTATGCGTTAAGATGTATACAAGTCTCCTTTTTCTATACCTTAACTGAAATATGAGTCAACTGCTTCACATGGGGAAATAGTTATAATGTATCAATTGTATAAACAATGATCTAAAAGTACATATAAAAGAGCCCTGTCGACCATGAAGTCATCTACCGGGGAAAACGAGAGAGAAAGTGGCAATGATGTTTACAATTAGAGGTTACCAAAGTTGCTATAAACACCATGCTATCCTTGATATAAGATTAAGTCGTGCAGTGGCGCAGTGTGGCGCGAAATTTAGTTTAATTGGTAGAAAACTTCCCGTTTTCTACAATTTTTTACGTATTCACATTTGCGTGCATTTATTTTCGGAAATGTTATGTATCTGCGGAAAATGACAAAATAAATACACGGCAAAAATACAATCATATGATTTTGTCGTGTTCAGAGCAGTCGATACTTCAGGTAAGATGCTCTATTCTTAATAAAATGTCTCGGAAAAATGTTTTTCAATTCACAGTATGTGATAACAGTATTTAAATACTTACTTTCTAATAATCTTTTTTTTTGGAATCATTTTGAAGATTGAATCATGATATTTAACTGATATATCTCTTAAAGCATGAAATCCAATTTTCATAGACAGACGCATAATTATAGGACATCAAACGATATCAAAATGTTGTTTTACAGATAATCTTTTTTTATCTAATTGAAACATGTAGTTCATTTTAAACAGATTGCCATTGCAGGGTGTAGCCTTCTTTATCATTATTTTTTTTGAAGCGATGGATACGTCGCCTTTGACATGAAACCAATCTTCAAATAAAATGAAGTTAAACAAATAATAAGTGTCTGGCAAGAAACCTTGTCACAATAAACATTGAATCAACTCTTTTACATAGTAAAATAATAAAATGATATAAGATAACCACTTCCTTACAAATGTCGACATACTATGAAATATTTGTACATGTTATTTCATTACTTCAATATAGAAACCCATATCGTGCCAAGTTTAAGTGTATCTAACTTAATCAGACAGCTGAGGCGTATATCATCTACCCGACACACGCAAAATGTGATAGGGTTTATAAGTTTCGTTTTCTCGAGCAGTAGTCTGAACTGTACGTCATGATATTATTAACTATTTTAAATGTGGTATTTAAAGCTTAAATGAAATAAACAATCAATAACATTTTATATATTAACTCACCTGGTAAGATTCCAAATGTGACGTATAAATGAAATATATTGGTGGCAAAACTACTTAAAATGAATCCAGTGGCGGCAATGATGGCGCCTAGTATTGTAACTGCCCGACAGCCAAAACGATATGTCATGACACTGACCAATGGACCTTTGGAATAAAAATACATCAACGTATTAATTGTTGTTCACAATGAATCGTACTGTCTTTATTCTAAATGTGCTTAGTATTTGTATTAAATGTAAGTAAACCGATTAATTTTTTCCATACTTTTTTTAATTCTATAACATTTTTATTCTAAATAGACCAGGAAATATATATGAATGCTTTTTGTTTCCTATACAAGTAATATAATTGTATAAGTATACACCTGGTTTAAAGGTGTTGTTAAATATAAAAATAGGAGATGTGGCATGATTGTCCATGAGACAGCCACCCACTAAATGAGAGTAGAATTTAAACTTCTACAGGTCCCATTATGGCCTTCAACAACAAACCAGAGTCCATACCATAACGGAAGCTGTAAAAGGCCCCGAAATACAAGACGTTGCCAACTGGCAGTGCTATTATGACGTTATTTTTTCTGCCAATGTTATAGTATAGCTAAGATCTGTTTCTTAAAGGGACACAGATTTGAGGTTGCAACAATTTTATAGGACATGGATTTGTAAAAGGACACAGATTTCAATTCTACACATACGACATCATTTATGCTATTTAAAAGTAGGATTAAGCTTCAAATTGTGTAAAAAGGTCCCTGCCGAATTTGCTGACTGTCTGATCATATCATATCTTGCACAATTTGATATTTATGCATTAAGGATTTGATGTTTCAAAGGGACAATTATGTCGAATGCGGAACATACGAGGATATTTTAAACAATGTTTTCAGGTGACATTGGTCAGTTTTCTATAAACTGAAACATTTTTTAAAAATTGCTCAGGAATAATAATTGTATACATCAGAAAGTCTCTTATACGGCATTAGCTCGAGTCTGACTCTGTACCACACAAAAAATGTTGCGTTTAACTCGCATCGCATGCGATAAGGTTTGTAAGTACCTGCCCAAGGTCGTTAATCGTTCTCTGGGTACTCCGGCTTACTCCACCAGTAAAACTGACCGATACGACTGAAATATTGTTAAAAGTGGCGGTAAAACCCAATCGAACAAACAAATCAAAGTTTGGGAAATGTAGTTGTAGCACTTTAAAGGCACGCTTGTTGTCGTTCCTGTTGTTTACGAATCAATTTAAACTAAAATTTTTCGTTTTTATGTAGAGCAAATGAGAAAAAGTATGGCAATAAAAACGGCATACAAGAGGATATGGTGTATAAGCTAAGTTCAAGGTCATTTACGGAACTGGCAATTACTTGTTAATTCAATGCTAGGTAATATTTTAATTTTAAAGAGTAATTTTACCTGGATAAAAAGTTTTAATTCACAAAAAGGGAAAATCACACACATGGCTTTTTGAAAGCAGAGAGGAAACAACACAGTCCGTAAAAGTGTGCACAATGGAAAATAAAATATACTTAGAAAAACACAAAAAAGACAAATGACACCCCGCTCCCTTATGTATAATAATAAATAAACTCCATGTTTTGCAGCGAAAAAACTAAACAATTGAAATTGGAGGTGCACACGGCATTATGAAATAAAAAAATAAATAAAATAAAAAGGATTTCTGGCCAACAATAAAACCTTTTTTGTCTAAAAAACATATATCTGGACAACAGAAAATCATATTAAAATG
>JARWCS010343414.1:0-11429 GCA_034783895.1 Geukensia demissa | reverse complement strand
TTTGACGTTTTACACGCAAATCTGACGTAACTGACACGAGAACCGGAAGCTGTCTGCCTAACATTTCGTCATAATGACACGAAAAAGGCGGAGTCGGTCGACGGAATAGAAATGATTCGAAACAACCGTATTGATGTAATGTAAATGTCAAGTAGACCGCACCACATAAATACTGTAGAATTAACTAGCGAAATACAATTTTATCATGTTGCGTAAAATGGTTAAATGTCGTACGCTGTATAAGTGTTTAAAGGAGGAACCTCTCATCAGCAGCTTTTAGAAGAAGATGATCTCAAATACCTGAAATATTTTCACAAAGTCAGCTTCTGATCTCTCACATGGGTATTCTACACTGGACTGACAAATTCAGCGACAAGAACATAAACTACTTAAGACACAATTCGTAGCGTCAGCCTTATTTCAAGTTTTTAATCTCAAGTTCCTGCATAAAATAAGTGAATCCGGCAACTTGGATGGTGAATAAACCCACGGACCTCTGGTCCTCCGACATTGCCATCGACCGAATGGCTTCAAAACACATGTTTACCAATGTTGCATAGATATAGCGATATTGTCTATTTTGAATAGTAGCTTAAGGATAAACCTTTTATCAGCAGCATTAGAACAAACGCCAAGGAATTAAAGATCCAAACATAGTTTTTCAAAAAAAAAAAAATAATAATAATAATAATAAAATAAAATAAAAATAATGATTATGTTGGTTTGTTAGGGATTTTTTCAGCTTGATATTGACATTTTCTTATCGTATGTATCACCTTAGTATAACGTTAAAAAACGGGTCAGCGACATCTAGCAGTCACCTTACGATGAATATTTTCTAAGTTATCCATACAAACAAATCAAAGCATTATCTATGATTTAGAGTATTCTAAATCTTTCCAAAAAAGGTTAGACAAAAAACACATCCATGCTTATTTACTTAAAATATCTTAGCTAATCTCGGGTTTTATATTTAAGCTTCTGGCTTAGAACATAACTTATTCTAAAACGGTGTAAAGTGGGCGTAAATAGTGACTTTTACTACTGAAGCTTTCATGACGTATATCCACAACGGCCATAATATTACGCAAATGATTGCACTGTTTTCAATGAAACAGACACTACAGAGTTTCGAATACGTCATGTAAGTAAAGGACTTGTGACAACAATTTGATTTAACGATTTCTCCCGCTAATTGATATGGTCTCATTGATACTTATCCCCCTGGGCCTGGGTGGCCAAGTGGTCTAGGTAGTTGATTTAAACCTAACTGTACAGATAACTGTAGTTTATCCCCCTTACGGCGTGAGTTCGCGCTTGACTTTGTACCATACAAAAAGGATTCCAATTGACTAACATAGCATGTGATAAGGTTAGTCAGTTACCTGCCCAAGGTCGATAGTTTTGTCCGGGTACTCCGGTTTCCTCCCCCAGTAAAACTGACCGCTGCGATGTGACTGAAATATTGTTGAAAGTGGCTTAAAACCCCAAATCAAACAAAAGATATCTACCCCAAATCATCCTTTTAGTATATTGTAGTAAATGATAAAGAAAACTTATATCATGTAGAACACCTTAATCAAAACGATATTGTTAAAATTTGCTCATTTTATATTTACCGCTAAATTTGATATATACTGAATATAACATGTATAGCTAAATGAATGTCAGCAACAATGCAGTTCTAACCGTTTACAAAATGTGTTGAATTTAGTCTGCATATGTGAATGGAATTCTTTAACCAAGAAAAGATAGCATGTCTTACATATATTGTTTAAACATATAAATATTTAGAAGGTGGCAAAACGAAAGTAAATTATTTACATGTGTCAGTCAGGTTGCGTGTGTAACCAGTAATTTCATGTTAATTACTTTTTAGAATTTTGAGAATTTAGAATGGGGATGCGTTATAAATGATCTTGTTAAATGTTTGTTGTTAAAATATAAAAAAAACGAAAAAAAAAAAATCACTAAATAAATATATGTTAATTTTGTTTCAATCTATTTATTTGATATTGCCATTACTTTGCTCATGTCAAATACCTTTCGGATCAAAACGATAACGTTTTTGATGCAGTATACTGCAGGGATTAAATACACTCGATTTCTCACAAACTAAAAATGTCCACCCACCAAAACTTAAGTGAAATGACACATGGATGATTAAAAAAATCAAAAAGGTTCCAAAATGTTTTTGGTAAACAAAAGATGGCCTGTACAACCTAACCGATGTTGGCAATGGATTAAAGTTGCATTTTAGCATTCATAATGTACGTTGATGTAGAAAATAATATTCGAAGATACCAAAGGAATTTGTAACTAACTCATCTTGTTTATAACTGTCTTTTGTCTTTTGATTGTCCAGTATATCAAAGATAAATGCCAAACGCCCGACTCTTAAGATTGCAGCGTAAGTCGAGAATTCACTTCTTATAGACCGAGTAATAACCTTTCTCTGAATACATTGTACTCTGTGATATATGATATATATTGATGTATTAATAGTATAGGACTACTGAGTTATAAAAGAATAAAAACAACGTTGTTTGGTGTTTTGTCAGCAGGGACGACAACCTATTTGTCATGCAGTTCAGGAAGATGTCTGACATCAGACCGATATTGCGTGTTTAGTAACTGATTTGTTCCACTTTTCGAATTTCATTTGTAAAAGCAATCTTTCATTCTTCAACCTAAACTTACGATCAGACATATAAAATCTGCACTCCAACTGAAATGTAATTAGACATAGATCGCTGAAAATGTTAAAATACCAAATGTAGAAAAATTCTACTAAGTATTGAGCAAATAAAAAAAAAGACGATTGCTACCGGAATAGGATGGTGGTTGATGCATATCGAAAACAAAGTAACCCTTTCAACCACTCAGGTTCAAACTCGAGTTTTTTATCATTAATTTTCAGTACTGTATTTTTAATTGGTGATCTTTGTTAACTGTTGAGTATATTGATTATACGAAAAAAACATCTTTTATTTCTATTACACAAATTTTGGTTGTCTTATTGTTCCTTTTTAAAGACAGAATGTGGTTTGGTATTTCAAACTTAAACCTAAACATATGAGTAGAAAAAAATCATAAATTTACGACCAGTTGCGGGTTGAAACTATAAAATCATAAAAGACATAACAGTATCGAATTGGTGTATCAGTACATATAATTGCACAATTTGTTATTAATTTAACGGAAAAACGGCATCCGTCATCCGTGATATCTATACAACACGCCAGATTATTACTTGTTACACGCAAGGAGACATTTACGCTATTAATACCCTACATCTGATATTTTGATATCAACGAACAAAAATAGATCAGTCATTACTTGAAGATCTTTATTCCAGGTAATTGTTATTTAAGTTTTCATCCTGTTGTCCTACGGTGAAAGGAAACATTTCTGAAATAAGAACAATAAGCCAACATTTGAATTTGTGTTATATTGTTAGTGTTTTTATATAAAGAAAAATATGGCCCCAATTTCCAGAATCAATGGCACAAATTTAATCTCCGGCATACAAAATAATTAACTCCGTTCAGTTTGGCATATGATATTAAATGTAGGCAATTCGGTATGATTGCCCATGAGAAACACTTATTTAGCGTTACATACAAATTTAGTATAATTAAGTTATGACAAATAAAAAAAATTCAAAATTTGGATTGTGTTTCTGTCTGTCTGTTATATATTAGATATCTTTTCTTTTTTATGCTCTTGTCCTGAACATGCATGATATATTTGCATCTGGATGTAAAGAAATAGACAGTCAATCAATCAATTCTTATATAAAATAGGTATGGTTATCAGCCATCAACCAAATGCCAGTCGAAAGTAAAAGTTCTATTTGTCCCATTCCGTTTTCAGCTGTGAACCGGGATCATAATAAACGATAATCAACCTAATCTAATGAACAAAATGCAAAACGAAGAACGATAAACATGTAAACAACAAAACCACTAAACTTCAGGTTCCTGGCCTTGAACAGGCACATACGCTATGTGGCGGGCTTTAACTAGTTTATGTACGCTCAAAAAGCTCGCTAACCTTGGACAGTGTTGTGACAAAACAATAATAAATATAGAATGGTCCATAATCTATATCTTAATATTGAAGAGACTCAAACAATTCTTCTTTAGTGCTTGAAGCTATGATAATGTCCATGGTGTCGGCAAAGATCGAGAAACTTTGTACTTGTAACGTCAGCAAGTCGGTAAACTTAGTATTCATTGTCTTTGCATGCATAATTATTTTCATTGATAATCATTACAAGTTTAAGGGCGTCCTTCGTATTTTAAACATGACTATTTTACATGAAAAACAAATAAAAACGAATTTTTATTTTTTACCCACATTGGCCAATTTTATCTTATTTATTGATTAAGATATTTTAATTGAGCATAATCGATCAACTGAAAATTAAAAAGACCCGAATGTTTAAGACACGAAGCAACATGTTATGTTCATTGCATCGGTGAAGTACATACAAGGCATATCGTCGGCCAAGAAATAAAAAATAAACAGATAAAAGAAAAAAATCATAAACAGCTTTTCCGAAATCTATTTCATTCAATTTGATGTTTAGTACAAGTCTTTTTAGGGTATCTGCCTTCTCAACGAGGTCAGTCGACGAAACATGACATCTTAAGTAAGGCATGTTTACGAACGCCCACTTGCTCGATGAAAGAATATCAACAGAAATTAACATCGTAAGTTATTTCGTTCAGATGGAATTAATTTTATTATTATACGGACTGAGATACCCTAAGAAGAAGCCCTTTATTCAGGGAGTTTACCCGTTTTAATGTCTGGTTTTCAGGACATATGTTTCCTTTTAGCATTCTGAAGTTGTTTTGCTAATATTAAATACATATCGTTTTCAAATTATATCCTTGATTAAATTGGTCGTCTAAAAGAGATGTTCCAATCATTTTTGTGTTTAAGTCGTCTTACAATTGTATTAGAAATACAGTTGCTGGCTATGATTTTGTTGCATTTTAATTTAAAAATGTTTTAAATCTTGATTTATAATTATAATTAAACAAAATTTAGGGTTACCTAAAGCTACTTCTATAGATAGATCAGTAATTGATAGTAATTTATCATGTGAATTTTGTTTACTTCGTGTTTACATCTTTGACATGCAACAAAAGCATTATATAATCATTTTTCAAGATTTCTTTTGAAACTAGATTTTGATAGGCTGTTTGATTGTTTTTTTGTTTTGAATTACGTGGGAAATATTTCAACAGTACTGGAACAGGTGAGCGAACAATAGGTCACAAGTGAGGAGGGTTAAACAGTGTGTAAAAGGACATTTCGATGGCCTCATTGCATAGCAATAAATTTATTTGGAAGAACCTAGATTTATTCCTCGAAATTGACCTAGAGGGAAAACTTGTTTCTAAGATTTACGACAAATGGGATAACTTCAACTTTCCTACTGTAACTTTCCATATCTATGTGGCATTATTCCTGCTTCCCCTGCCTACGGGGTTTACGTTGCAGTTGCCTGTTCCCAGTATCAGAATTTTCTGAAGAGGGCATTGCTGTTGTCGCACAAATTAGTACAACAAAGATACATCCAATCAAGGTTGAAATCGCTCCTCCCAAACTTCTATGGCCGCACTCATGAATTTATATGGTATTAATGTATCTTAACAAGTTACTGACCTGTCACTGGTAATGCAACAAAACGTTGACTTCTTCTCGGATTGACATTAACCCGGATTCCACGACTGGTGTTGCGCGCTAGACAGGGAATGCTTACCCTTCAAGAGCACCTGATCCCACTCCTGTTTTGTAAGGGAGTTCGTGGATTCAATGTCTTTTTCTTTTGTTTTCGTTTTATCTTTTGGTTTGTTTCGAATTTGTCTTGTCTCCTAGGACTATGGGCTTTTGATCTCTCACATGCATATTCTACACTGGACTTAGGCACTTTATTTCGCCGTTGTATTCCTTAGTATTGACTGCGATTTTTCATATTTCCATAGGGTGTCATTTATTTTTAATGGGACTAGTAACTACCATAATTTTTTATACATTCAGCCTAACTAATGGACACACAGCTTTTAGTTTGGATGTGCGTTCTTCTATCTTGTTGCAATATTATTTATTACTCAAAATCAAACCTCCGTTTCGAGTAAAAGAAACAAAGTTGTCCGCCTCTGAAGAATTTAAATTAGATTTATTGCATAAGCATTCAATCATTAGTGAAATGTTGTTCATTACAATCCTGAACGGATAAATAATTAATCACTCGATTTTTAATAAAGAGAAAGGTCATTCATTATTAGACAAGATAGTGACTATAACAGACCACTTGACTAATGTAATCACAGTACATCAATTAATGTCTTTTAACGATTTCCAAACGAGTTTTTTTTCCGGATCAGACAAAAAAGAAATTTCAAACAACATATAACACAACTATGAAATTTTTCATTAAAATTTAACAATAACAATAAATGTAAATAAATGCGATCTTTTGTTGAAGTTATTGTTTTGACGTCATATTTTCAACTTAATTTAGACAATAAATAGAATGTTTATTATATTACTATAGAAAACCAACTCTGTGGAAAACAAGCCTTTCATTGAAAACATAAACATTCTATTTTACCTGGATGATGGGAGAGGCAATATTTTTCCATAAATTTAAGGTTATTATTTTCCGGAATCGTAAGATTTTTTGCGGAAAGGTAGTTTCTTCGGAAACGAAAGACAGAAACGTAAATGTTTTTTCGCGTAAAATTAATATTTTTACCGGAACAATGATGCCAATTCGCGAAAACCTAAAATGCTTGATTGTTGATTGTTGGTTGCTTAACGTCCAGTAGGAAATATTTCATGCATATTCAGGACGAAAACAAGTTCAACAATTATCAATATCGAAAAGGGGTGGGATGGAAAACAACAGGGCAACGGTTTTTGACTGCCACAGGAAAAAGGGAGTGATGGGTAGCGACGGAAAATTTAGCCTTTTGTAGCGGCACAAGCCTTCTCTTTTTCGAAAACTACAGTAGGGGTCTTTTACGTGCAAGGAGCGTGGCACTTTCCAAACACGGTACCCAGTATGGTCCAAGGCCAGGCTTTCCGTATTATAACCTGGCAGCCTCCAAACGAGAGGGCCTCCCCTATCCGCCAACTGGTGTTCGCGCTGGGTCAGCTCTGTGGGTCGATCCCTAGAGACCGCTCCGGTGCCCAGAAACCTAAAATGCAAAAATCACCTATGATTTACCATAATTATTTTTGTACAACCGACATAATCCAAAATGCAGAAAAGATCAAGAGAAAGTTGTCCTGACCTTATGTGGAATTGTACAATAAAAATTCTCTTTTCAAAGAGTGTAATTTAAAATGTTTCGAATCGTGATACAGACTTATTTAATAATTTATTTTCATTTCTAATTGACAATTCTATTTTATTTTTTGTCAATAAGGAGCTTTTGTATGAAAGTAACTTAGTATTGGACGTTGACCATCTGCTTTATACCAATGTGCGTAACCGTGCAACGTATTTTATTACGCATCTGCACTTATGCGTATGAATACACTACACATATTTCGCTTTATTCATTGTATCAAAGTATCGGAAGTAAGTTTGCTTTTGTTTAAATACCAATCGTGAATATTTTGCAGAAACTAATTGACAATAATCACAATTTTTACTTGAATTATTTCCGTACTATTTCATAAAGAATGACGTCAACCTCTCTTAATGAAATCGAATCATGTTATTGATGTGGTTAATTATGACACGCCCGCCTTTTTTTATTAGGCAAAAATCATGAAAACTCATAAGCTAAAATGGTTATATATTTAGGTAGTCATGTTTTTGAAATGTTTTACATGAAGCATTTAATATGATATAGTTAAGAATTGATATCAGCGTTTTGTTTCTACATAACCGAAAAACAGGATTATATATAAATTATTTTAATCAAATTTGAAAATTTGTTTCTTGTACTTTTTCAGAACAAACTTGTTTTTAATAACAAAATCACTACACAAACACTTTATACTTAAAAAAAACTTTTCAAAATATTAATGACATGCCTTTGATTTAAAATGTTTATTTGTTTTAATGTTGAAATAAACAATATAATTTACTTTTCCTTGCTATTTTGTTAACCTCTTGTCTGCTGTAAATTTCATACCCAATCTAGCCAGTTAGCAAGCTTACGTTGCGCCAACGTTGGCGTGCAGTTGGCACGGTTGGTAGATGGTCGTGGTCGATTTTACAACGTTCGCCCAACGTTGGTTCAACGTTTGTAAACCAACGGTTGGGGGTCGTTGGTTGGGCCAACGTTGATTCATAGTAGGTATTTCGATGGTTGGTTTTTTATCCGGCGGACCAACGTTGGAATTTGATTGAAGGCCAATCTACATTTACATATGGTTGGTTCAACGTTGGCATTACGTTGTTTTTTATGATGATACGATTTGTTCAAGTTTTTTTTCAAATATATATAAATATACTAATTTGTTGTAGTTGTTGTTTATGTATTGATTGATTGATTTATTTATTTAAATATTATTTTTATTATTATTAAAAAATAAATATGTTAGATACTTTTTTGTAATTATGCACTTAATTATAGTCATGTAAATCAACTGCATTTTTTACAAATGCGCTGGGATGCATGCAAATGTACATCTTATTTTTATTACTTATAATCCTACTTAAATTATAATCGTATACAAAAAGAACCAATTGTGTGACCACATGGAGATCACCTATCCTTATCTAGATTATTCGACAGATGCTACGTATAACGGGATACTTCCTGCGATTTTTATACACGTATACCACATCGTTTAAAAACAGGCGTCATTTTCAGAGTACAAAGGAAAAGAATCCATTCCGAAGAAAAATCATGTAAGTAACTAGTTACTTATAATTTGAATATTTTAAGATACTATTGTACAGCTTAAAAGTTCCTAATTTTAGAACGAGAACTTTAGTGAGGATCCTTGGATCATTTCTTACATAACAATTGTTTATACATCTTAATTCAATATGCTGCACAACACGCTGCACTCAGAGACGGATCCAGACTTTTGGAAAAGGGGGCCCACTTTTTGTGGACCTCTTGATTCATCAATTTTCTCCATTTATAGTGTGGAGAAATATTTTACACACTTCGATTTCGCATGAATTTTTTTAAAGTAAATAATTTTTAAAATGAGGTGTTTACGTGAAACGGTTTAATAAAGCATAAGTTCTTTTTTTTATATTTTCGTTCATCCATGCATGTGTATTGAATCGTTTGTAAACAGTAAATATTTGTGCGATATTCTTCAGGACCCCCTGCAGACCGTGAAATCAAAATAATTGCCAAAATCCGAAGGTAGGGATAATTCAGTTTCGTAATTTTTAGTGTAAGAGTGTAATATTTTTAAATATTATATTTACTGTATTATTATTATTATTATTATTTTTATTATTATTATTATTATTATTATTATTATTCAGTTTTAAGGTGAAACATCTCATTTTCAACCACAAATGTATGTTTTATTCAGATGCAGTACGTAAAAACAGCATAACACGTAAATGAGACAGACAACAGAATACATGGAATAGAGGCTGTTATCAAGGATATCTAAATTATGACTGCGACAGAAATCATGGCGGAAGGAAAAGCAAACAATTCAACAGAAGAAGCAAATAACCAAGGAAATGCCTCATATAAACACAAATGACAATTTTTACAGAACTTGGAAGATTAATAAAAATATACATGTTTAAAGATGTACTGAGTTTCTTCTTTTGATGTTTTAAGGTATTGAGGAGAAAAATATAAAAAAGTGCTCGTGTATAATTATACAGTTTATATTCTATTTAGGACAAAGCATTCAGATCTGATCATTTATAATTCTTTTTATTCTTTATTTTATTTGCTTTTTGAGTTTCTCTTATTCCATTGACTTGTTGGGACATTTGGTAGCTAAGTATATCAAAACACAGCTGACTTACCTTGAATCATCGTTGGTAAACGATTGCTTTATGTTGGCGGGCTATTGTAGAAAAGTTGGAAGAACGTGGGGTTTTTGTTGGGTCAAGGTCGAATCACTTCTTAACCAACGTTGGGTAGACGTTGGCGAATGGTAGTTTTTGGTTGGAAAGAGGTTGGGAAGATATTGTTTTAAGGTTGGCATATGACAACTCATTATTGTTGCCGACGTTGGCCGAACGTTAGGTCAACCGTCGGGAACAACGTTGGCCCGATGAGCAAAATGACGATGGCACAACGTTGGCATCTTACGTTGGGCCAACAACGCGAACCACCAACTGCCAACGTTGGCCCAACGGAGGCTTGCTATCTGGGAATGGCGTCTCTCAAATTAAAACTGCATAGCAACGTCATAGAGTTCAAGCGTCATGCGCATCCATTGTTGTTATTTACAACTTCCGTTGACCAGTAAAACAGATTCTAACCCAATTTTCTGTACTTCAAATTTTACAACAATATTTTACCATTCTACAATATCGTTCTATGTACATAGGTTAATCTTCCTAATTCAAAATATACCATCACATTTATGTAATATGTAAGTTAATCGAGTGAAAATATTTTGTTTTGATTTTAACTATTTTCTACGTTTGTTCTAAATCTGATTGGTTAATTCAGTACATTGACATCTAACAACGTACAAAAAGAGCTTTCTTATGCTATCTCTAGTACGTTTTGTTCCAACCAACACAACATAGTAAACCAACACAACATATGATCACGCAATCCATCTGGGTTCTACTTTATGGTTTAAATTATTTTCGTTTCCTAGGCTTTTTTGAAGAAATTACTTTAAAACCAAAGCTAAAGTGGTTTAAACCTTCATTACATTAATTCTGATGACTAGATTTACTTTAAACCCATAAACATTTGTCTATCAAATACATTTTCACCTTAAAATATCCCATCCCCAAAGGACTAGGGCCAATATTCCTAGAGATCTGTTAATTGAATATCGATTCTTATTTTAAATTATATATTTCTTATTTTAAATGATTACGGTCATCCAGAACATCTAACTTTAGCCGGACAGGTAAATTACCTTGATTAGAGGCTATGGCTATTGTTAAAAGTATACTTAACTTGTATTTTTTTTATTTTAATTAAAGCTTATATGTGACATTTCAAGTTCAAAATACAAACAAACACTGGAGTAAAAAAGAGAATAATGGCAACACTTAAAAAAATGTCACATGCAATGTTTGAACTCTTTCGGAAAAACATAACTTAATATTGCAACTGTCTGCAACGCTTTACCAATAGGACCACACTGGACATGTTGTGAATAACGATTTTAAACGATTTTAAGACCTTGACAACCAAACTAAATCTTTGTACATGCACATATACTACAATTTCTAGACTTGCCTCAAGTCCCTATGTAATTTTTAATCTTTAAAC
>JARWCS010343403.1:0-11429 GCA_034783895.1 Geukensia demissa | reverse complement strand
GATGGTTACAAAGATTTAAGTCTCGTCACGGAATAGCTTGTCATGTCATTTCAGGTGAAAGCGCAGGTGTCGACCGGGCTTTAATTGACAGTGGCAGAAAGGAGGCGATACGTAAAATGGAGTCGTATGCACCTAAAGATGTGTTCAATATCGACGAAACAGGACTTTTCTTTCGTATGTTACCGGACAAGTCACTTTCAACTAAGGATAATACTAAAGGGACTAAAAAGGCAAAGGACCGCATTACCGTTGCACTTGTTTGTAACTCTGACGGATCGGAAAAGTTGAAGCCATTTGTAATTGGCAAGGCATTGAACCCGAGGTGTTTTAGGAACTTTAATGTAAAGCTTTATGCAGAGTACACTGCCAATAAAAAGGCATGGATGACCATGATACTTTTTACAGAATGGTTAAAGCGTTTCAACTTGAAAATGAAAAACCAAAAGCGAAAAGTTTTGTTAATAATGGACAATGCACCTAGTCACACTGTTCCTAATTGCTCAAACGTTGAAATTCATTTTCTACCTCCTACGACAACAAGCCACCTTCAACCTCTGGATGCAGGAATTATACAGTGTTTCAAGGGTCATTACCGACGTCAACATTTGAGACATTTAGTGGACTGTATTGACAATAACGAGCCCCCACTTTTATCGTTGAAAGATGCCGTTAGGTATACAAAACGTGCATGGGATAGCGTGTCACAAGACACTATCGTTAATTGTTGGATTCACAGCGGACTTGTACAACGAAACGAGACAAACTTGGTATCAGTCGCTAATACCGACAGGAGCCTCACCAATGACGACGAACACCTTCTTCATCGTGTTTATGATGACCTCGAAGTGGACCCTGATTTACAAATGACTGTGTCTGAATTTATTAACGTGGACAAAGATCTTCAAACATCACAAGATGTATCCGATGAGAACATTATTCAATCTGTTATAGTTGACACTAGCGAGGAAAGTTCAACCGATGATGACGATGATACGGAAGCGGACGTGCAACCAACTTGCAAGGCTACGACCGATGCATTGCAAACAGCAATTAAATTCTTTGAAATGGAGGACATTACAACTGAATCGGACATAGCTAAGTTATTTTATTTTAAAGAACTTGTGAAAAAAATTCAGGCTAAACGTGTCAAACAAGTGAAAATTGGCTACTTTTTCAACAAGGAATAAATCATAACAACAAATCTATGTACATGTAAATATTTTTATTGTCATATTAATACACATGTTTTAATAATAAACTATGTATTTTATTCTATTTTTATCTATACATGCATATAATATATTCATTTGTCCTACATAAAACTAATATCATGCTTCATTGGCCTCATGCTTGCACTTCCGATTCCCATGCTTCATTGACTTCATACTTTCACTTCCGGTTTTCATGCTCCCTCACTTTATCGCCAAACTCGTTATACTGCCACAAAATCACCGAAACAAAAGGTGGCGGTTTAACGAGGGTACACTGTATAAACAATTATCACTGATTCCAATTAAGACGATGGCTCTTTCAGGCTGACTTGATTGTAGCCTGAAGAACTACATAGATCCAATTTATAATCTGACCTTCCAAAGACTGTTTATTTATAGTATGCATGAAATAACCAAAAACTCAAACTGATTTTTTTCAGATGGCAAATGTATGCTGGTGGTTTTATATATCAAAATTTATAGAACTCCTTGACACAGTAAGTACATGTTGAATCTACTTCAACTAGAAGCTACAAATGAAAGATCATTCCATCTCTTATAAGTCCATCCCATCTTCACAGAAAATATAAATTTCTTCTTGATCAGATTAAAAACATGGTCACCATGGATGATTCTTGTTTCTGATTGCCTGGCAAATCTAAAAATTTCCCTGAAACTACTCGGCAAAATGGAATTATATTTTATGGGTAACATCTATGGGAGATCTTTAAGAATGTTAAAAACAATCATGGCCACTATTTCCATGTAAAATAGGAAAAAAAGATGTGGTATGATTGTCTTATGAGACAGCCATACAAAACATGTAAATCAAAAACTTCTACATTTTGCCCTCTGGACTTCAATAATGGACACATGTCTACACCCTACAGCTAGCTGTAAAAGCCCCCAATAAATAAAAAGTGATGGTTTTCAATCATCTGCAGAATAAATGTACAATTTTAAACAAGTAACTTTTAAACATAAAAATAAGAGCTTTTAGATTTTAGGTTCCTGGCTTGGGGCATTCACACAAAGTATTTGGTGGGGTTAAACATGTTTGTGAGTATTCAACCCTCCCCCTAAACTGGAACAAATAATAGAAAATATTGTTTGTACAATTAACTGCCTTCTTTGTACTAAAAACTGAACTGTTAGCAAAAATGCTGCAGTTTAATAAATGTCTATTGCTTACCATTACTGAAAATATTAAATCAGCAACCAGCAAAACTCATTGAAATATTAACGTGTCTAATCTCCCTTGGCCAAATACAATTGTATTGTCAAACTATAGTAGAAAAATCCATTGGTTGCTAATTGATAAATAATTTGTCAGGCATACCAGATTGCCAAACAAGACTTCTGCAATGGTAAAATCAGCTAGAAAAGGCATTTTAAATGGACTCCTCTGGTGATCATTTGGCCAGTTTTAATTGTCTTTAAGTGATTAACTTAATTATTTGTCTAGTGTCCATATAAACCAAAAATTTAAAAAGGATAATGTCAGTGAAGACAGTTTATGCCTGAAAATTCTTTAAAGATTTTGACAAAATGGGTAATATTATAGTAGATGATTGTTGTACCTTTGCTTACTGCAAGTGAAGCAATAATCTGTCTCCATTTCTATATCATTAGATGAGCAATAACATGTTTCTTTATTCCAAAGAATATGTCTTTTGTAGGTATTTTTCATCATGAGGAAGAAGTTTAACCAAGTATCTTTCCTTCATGTCTTTCATCATGCTATAATGCCTTTCTCATGGTGGTTTGGTGTCAAGTTTGTTGCCGGTAAGTAAAATTCATAAGGCTTTGTCAGCTCTTAGGCTCATATTAGGCCCCAACATAAAAAATTGATTCATACCGCTTTTATTGATTTGTCAGTGGCAAAAGTAACTGAAGACCAACACATACAGTTTGTAGTCACAATTCTTGTCAGCTCTTAGACCTTTATTAGCCCCAAAGTACGAAAAATTTAATATGAAATTGATACATATCTCTTTTATTGACCTGTCGGTGACAAAATTTGCTGAATTCCAACACATACAGGTTGCAGTCACAATTCCTGTCAGCTCTTAGGCCCATATTAGGCTCGAAGATAAGAACATTCAATATGAAATTGATACATATCTTTTTTATTGACCTGTCAGTGCCAAAATGTTGAATTCCAACACATACAGGTTGCAATAGCAATTCCTGTCATCTCTTAGACCCATATTAGGTTCGAAGATAAGAACATTCAATATGAAGTTGGTACTTAGCTCTTTTATTGTCTTGTCAGTAAAGTTACTGAAACACAACACATTTATGTTGTAGTCTCAATTCTCTTGCCATTATCATTTTTGTTGATTTTACCTATGAATATTAAAATTATTCTTTGATTTTTAATTGGGTCATGGGTTACCCTTGCCAACATGTTTTTTTATTTGGAATTTTGGGGTCCCAGAGGGAAATTTACATCAAAAAGATTATTTTCTGGCTTCACCTCAAATTTAGATTTTCCTTTGAATGTTCCAAGAATGTATAAAATGCTGGCATTTGATTGGTCAGTTTTTTAGTTGAGGAGAAAGTTGAGAAAACCCTCAAACTGAGATGTGTTATGAAATTAAAGCCAGGATGATAAACTTGTATCTAATTTTCAACAATTTCATGATTGTTAGTACTGGTGCAAGTTGGTTTGACCAAACTTTAATTTTTTTTGTATTTATACATATATATTCTCCTGCCATGTTGTATGTGATGTATATATCTTTTAACAGGTGGTTTTGGAACATTTCACAGTATGCTGAATTCTTTTATACATCTAATGATGTACACATATTATGGATTGGCAGCATTAGGTCCAAAATACCAAAAATACCTCTGGTGGAAAAAGTATATGACGACCATGCAAATTGTAAGTATTTTTGTTCAATTATTGCAGATATAATGTGAGCTTTAGGGTATTTTGAAAACCATTCATCTATCGGTTGAGGTCTTTGGGGGTCTTAAGGGGTTAAGTTGGGTTATTACAGTCGATTCCACTTAATCGCAAACCAGTTAATTGCAATATTTGTTTTATTGTAAACGAAGTTCAAACACCAATCCATTTCCCATTTAATTAACGTTAAATCTGTCAGTTAATCGCAAAGCATATAATTGCAAAATTTGCTTTATTGCAAAGATGATTTTGGCCTAAAAACATAAAAATGTGTCAACGTGTCGGATATCAGCAAAACTAGCTAAGAAAAATCGAAAATTTCTCATAAAAGTAACACTGTTTTTGATTGATTGATTATTTTTGTGGATCGATCTTGACACCTGATAAAATGATCCAGGCAACAGGAGACATTTTCACATACGCTGTTGTTTATTTAAATAAAAATGTGTTTTATCCTGTAGTAAAACTTTATTAAAAAATGCTTGCTATACCTTTAGCCCGTTACAGATCCCAACAGTGTTTTTACAAAAGAAAAACATCGTCCACCATATTGTTTTCAATGACTGTGTGCCCTACATGTGTACAGGTCAATGACCTTTTCATCTATTTTTAGATTTGAAACAATCAATAAAAATTAATTGAGTAACATTACTGATCAAAGAAATGAATATTAACACTGATTGGTGATTAAAACGTCAAAAGAAATTTATCAAACTTGTATGAATTAATTAATTAGTGCTTACTTCATGTATATGGGTCATCAAGGTATTTATGCATACTAGGCATAAAACAACTGAAAATAACAACAAACAACAAAGACATTCTCATTTTTATTATGCAAAAATGTACCAGTACATTATTAAACAAATTTAAATGACAATATGTATACACAACTCCAGGTAAATACATGTCATTGTTTACAAAATGTCGTCAGCTGTTTCCTATTTCCGGTTTGGATAGCGTCTTCGTTTAATGGCAAACTCGGCTTTATTGCAAAATTTTCTCTGACAAATAGGCTTTGCAAATAAGCGGAATCCAATGTACCAATATACACTTTGTTCAGGAATTAAAATATGCCTTAAACATCCCCCAAAAAATCACCCACTTTCCCTGATTTCTCAACATAACATTAAAGTAACATTTATGAATAATTGTTCTCACAGAAAAAAACAAAGATGTTTCGAACCATTTACTAAATAATCATTATTTGTTTTGTTTTTTAATGAAAAATGACAGTGGTAAGATCTGGACTTTATACACAAGTAAACCGCTACAATACACTATGACCTAGTTCCTACCCTAGTACAACTGCAGAATGCAAATCAAACTTACTATATTTTACAAGATGTTTGTTTCTGCTGGTGAATTGAATTAACTGACGATGTAATTGATATAACAGGGCATGTTGCCTTAATATAGTTCTTAATTTCTTGTAAGGTGTGTTTGTTTTATAATGATAATTGTGTTTTTTTTTCTTATTTTTAAATATAGAGAAGTGAAGAACCATTAATTTGAATGTGTTAACACACTTTCTACACAGCTTCGTTTGATTGCAGTTACCAAAACCAAAATACTGTAAATTCAGAAATTATTGCGTTCATTTATTATTGCGATTTTGAAACTTCACCCTACAGTGCAAGATAAATTAATGCAATTTGAAGAAAACCTGTATTTAAAAGTAGTTAATGAAAATAAGAATGTGAATTCTTATTTTTGCGATAATCACTCGGTCGCATTATTCGCAATAATAAAAACATCACACTAATTTCTGAATTTACAGTACACAAATTAGGTGTTTTCTTTGATATTGAAGTTGAAATGAAAATAAGTAAAAATACTGAATAGCTTTTTCAATTTAAGGATTACTTAAGGACTCTTGTCCAGTACTGGATCTCTGCTTAATGGACCTTTTGCTCCCCCAAAAAATGCTAAATTGTGAATAGGAATTTCAGACTTTTTACCCTCTGGGATAAGAATAATAAATTGATAGTGTGAGTACTTTGAGAATGCCACCATTCACAATGCCATTGTGCACATGTTTATTCAAATTAATGCAACAATTAAGTGTAAAATTTGAAAAAAATTAAAACAACTGAAAATTGATATGAAAGGTCAAGGTCACGATGATGTCATCTTGGAATAAAAGCTTGACAGATAGATTTCCTACACACATTTGCAAAATATTAGGAAGCTACTAGTATTCTTAAAATAGGAGTTCTGTGTAAACTGTCAAATATTTTCAACGATAAACATCTGACCTTTTTACATTAAAGGTTAAGCACACATTGTGATCATTTTACAATGGCTCACTTCCCAATGACTTGTTGCACATAGCTGTTAAATATCATGAAGCTTCTCAATATAGTACCACAGTACTGGCTCAGACAACCTAAACCTGGTTAATTTGTGTAAAATCTTGGCATCCTAAAAGTGGTCAGTATTCATGTAAGAGTAAATAGGTAAATAACGTCAATTTTACATGATGAGTAGACAGTAAGTTATACAATTTTGAAAAATATCAGTTGTAAGTTTTCAAAGAACAAAACTTTGAATCAATAAAATAATGGTTTTTACTTACATGTTATGGAAAAAAGGGAAAAAATTATTGACCTAGCATAGATATGATAAATATCCTTTTTATTGCCAAAATTTGAATTTTTACTCCACTGACCTTTGACCATTTTGATCCTTTTTACATTTTTCTAACCACTTTGATTTCTAAGACAAGTATATTCTGAAACTTTTCAGGGAGCTTTATTATTTCCATGAGGTATTTGGGTAATTTTAATTTTGAAAATTCTGGTTCTCATTGTCCTACATATTGAATGAGCATATTAATTTTTGTGTTTTTGGTCCACTTCAAAAATAGTGATAGTTTTATTAAACAGGAAGGTTAAGGAGGAAGACATGGGTTATGTTATCTTCCTTACTATGTTTCTTGTCAAAGAGCCAGAAAATTGTTTTTGCATGGTCTATGCAAACCAATTTTGCCTTTTCACAAACATCACATTTAATTGTAAATTAATATAAAAATATGTTATTTTTATAGAGAGCAAACTGAACAGAATGTTGGTCCATTTGTTTGTACACCCATAACACCAAGGACAAAGTCAGTTTTTGGGTATGTATATGTATGAGGGACATTTTGATATTAAGTAAGTTTGTTTTGTTTAAAACATTTCTGTCCAAACCCAATACACTGTATTAATAAACTTTTTTATTCAACTAATTAACAAAGCTTATTATATACAAGTAATAAACTTAAGAATATACTGGTTCATATTTTTCCATTTTCTAAATCACTTGACATTTAAATGTCTGTGAATAATGATTTTCTTGTTCTTTAGATCAGTCACATTTTGCAAATTTTCCTTTTGGAAAGCAGGCGAAATGCAGTTTTCACTGATGAAATGTCAGTTTTTGGATGAATGAAAATAATACTTTTATTTACAGCAATACACTGCCAGTTGTTTACATGTCACAACCAGAGAGTCAAAAGAAGTCATGGCAACCACCCGGATCTTCTGCATTAACTCCCTTTAGTATGTCTAAGATGATGTCGCCTGTCTCGACAAAAAGGTATACTTTATTTAATATCCCTCACAACAGTTCTGTGTCAGGAATAGAGTTAGTATTTCTGTATTCTTTCTACGATAAGGTTACTGCAGTAACCAACTGATGTTGAATTATAGGATGTAACAGACAGGTGTTATTAGCCAATATTCAAGAGAGGATAACTCTTCAGTTGTATGGATGTTATATTTCTCTAAATGATACTATAGGGTTATACCTATCATTGTAAGAGTCAGGTATATTTAAAAAAAAAAAAAAACCATATCTGTAGTTTGTTGACCTTACCCCGCATTTGTGTGCTTCAACACACAGATGTAGTGTCATCGACATCTAGAAAAGAATTCTGTTCAAACCGGTCTTGAACTTCCTGTGAGGTGCGAGTTTTTACTCCGTCTTGAAGGCCTCACTGTGACTTTGAGATGTAGAACAGCAATCAAAGCACTGTTCCTTTGCTTGGAATTTATTTTGCATATATGAAATTTATGTGTCATGAATATTTACACCATTTCCCCCTTTTTCTTTTTCATAAACAGTTTGTTAAGTTTATTTTTAAGGATTCACAGTGTAGAAATAGTTTACAAACTAGTATCTTGTCAGTAATGGTGTACGCCATATGTTTGAAACATGCCTGGCCCAAAACTGTTGCACAAAGCACCTGAAAGGCTTGTGTACTTGTAAATCCTCAACAAATCTACACCATATGACAGTACAACATTCTCCATAAAAGTACACTTCTTTGTCAATGAATGGTTATAAGCAAAACAATTAGAAAACCTATTTTTGAATTTAAAAAAAAATGCTGTCATATTATCTTATTGGTCTGTTGTTGTTATTTTCGGTAGTGTCAACATAGTTTCACTATTTTTTAACTGTTTTAGAGATAAAAGCAATGAAAATTTGCAGGATACAGAAAATTTTTATATGAAAGCTATTTGCATGATACAACTGACCAAAGGAGTCTAGTTGATTGATTCTGTATATATACTTTCTTAATCATTTGAATAAATTTCCTGCCAACATGGTGCAGTCATATTATGGTTTACTTGTGAAGAATCTTTCATTATTTAAATATTGTAAGAAATCGATTTTAAATTTAAAGGGGTACCCAACACCATCACAAAAATAAATTCCACTTGTTTAATTTTTTTTAGATTTTGTTTAGACATTTACTTTGATGAAAGAAGGATAACATGAAAATTTCAAGAAATTTGAACCACATATTTCTCTGGAATTATTTCAATAGATATATAGTAATTTCATCTTAAAAAATTTTGATCACTGAGATGCATTAATTTTAATATAAAATGATACTTGATTAAAACGTTTAGATGATTTTTACAGAGTTATTTCCTTTAGGTGTTGGGTACCCCCTTAAGACAAGAATCGTGTATACAAATGTAAATCTTAAAAATATTCAGCATGATGGAAGTTTTGTTTATACATTACAATTTTCTACAGTATACAAGTGGCAAATTATCTTAATAATTAAGTATAAATGTATTTGCTATAACTATAGATTCAATTCAAGATTTTTTGACATTTTAGGCAATTCAAGATATTTAGTGCTGATGCACTTAGTATGCTGCAGACTCCTGTACCACAGAGAAAGTCACTATCGAGGTCCAGGGCATCCACATCTGTGCCAGCCACACCCCAGTCTATATTGAAAGTTCGTCAGCTGATATCCAGGAGTCCTCAGATATCTCCCTCTCAGTCTTTGACTAAAGGTAAAGTATGCAATCTTTATCTAGAATGGTAGATTATTTGGTTTTATTTGATAAAGTTAATGCTTCCATTTTTGTTAATTTTCTCCTGAAGACACAGTGGTTGATACAAAAACCACATCATCTAAATTATCTTTTACTTTGTTGTTTTACATTTAATATTTAAAGGCAGAATATAGAATATATGACAGAATGACACAATTCACATCTTACAATACCTTTATAAGAAATATTCAAAAGCCAAATTTAAGGCTATTCCTGTATTAGAATTAGATGTTGAAAGTCAAGAAGGGGAATTCTATTTTTGGATTTAGGTTTTGTATAGATGCAAAAAATGTTGGTTGTTTGGAGTTTTTAAGAACTCCTAGTCATTCACCCACATCGATTTTATTAGAATAGTTCTTAGGCTTAATTTAATGTTTTATCACAATGTTTCCATGTATTTAACAGTTAAAAAGTTAAATACCATTTTAAGTAAACACCTATTCTTCTATTTTGCAATTTATTTTTTTATCAGATTTTGAGGTATTTGAGAATTCAATCTAATTAAAATTAGACCCTGCACTTGCTCCTCTTTTTTATTTGTTTTTTTTTTCTTTGGTCGTGCTGTGGGAGATCTAAGGACATCCCATCTGAGTTCATGTTTGAGGTCAAATTTACCATAGCCAATCAGCGACGCCCCACTGCTGCAAATGCGATCGTAACACTTTTTCTAAGACTCAGAATATATTCATAATGACCCCTAACGTGAACTCTAAGGACATCCCACTGCGTGACCAAAGAAAAAAAAATAAGTAAGAGGAGTAAGTGTGGATATCAAATTTTAAGTAGATTGAGAGAATTTGTTATACAGGTAGTTACAAATGATACCAGACCATCACTAATTACAGCTAAATGTAATGCTGACTGAATTGTTGCCTCAAAAACATTCATGACATTTGAACATTATCATAAAAGTATTCAAAGAGGTTGTTTATGTTTATTATATGATTTGGATTGTTTTTCCCAGTGCCAGAAGTAGTCCAAGAAAATTTACCTGGAACACCTCGCTCAGTTTCCTTCAGAGAAACTACAATACAGGGTACTCCCAAACAGTTAAGATTTATGGACAGTCAGTCTAAAGAGGATGAAGCCAAATCATCACCACCATCAACACCCAAAGTGCAGAGGTCAATTTTAAGGTCACCACCCAGTCCAAAGTCTGCTCTTAAATCACCAAAGTCAATAAAAGATCGAAGTCCCACCCCAGAAAGGTATAGTTAATTAAATGCCATGGCATAGTTGTTAAACACTTTTAACTCATGGTTAAATTTTAACCTTTAGTTAAATCCTATGCAAATCAATCAATTTAACCTGTAGTTAAATTTATGTCTTGGTTTAATATGTTGAACAACTGAGCTGTTATCTTACTCTACTACCATTTTGTTTTGTTAATTTTATCAGATTTATTTGACATTGTACAAGACTTTGTACCATATGCACACCTACAACATCTTTGAAACTGGTTTCCAGATTTTGGTAATATTAATCAGGATAAGCTACTCGTGATTGAAAGATGATCATCTTTTATCGCTATTTGATTCATCAATTTTAAAAGGATCTATGGGATATTGTTATTTTACATTACATTGTACATTGGCAAACCTCGTGGCACAGTGCCTTTGCAACTATTGGAAATTTGTTCCCTTCTTATTATAAAAGCAGAATTTTTAAACCATGTTTAAAAAAAATTAAGTTGTGGGTTTACTAATTTTGGGATGTCAGTTACAGTACTTTTGAAAAAGTTTCATTAGGTTGCAGACCAGATGACTATGATCAGTAAGTATTTAGTGTGCAAGCATGGGGTTCAAGTCAATAAGAGTGTGCAAGTCTGTGGTAATTTTATCTGCTTCCATATTGTGAAAGAAAACAGTTTTCGTACTTTGATTCAATGTTTTTTGTGTCGCCTGCTGCTAGAGCAGGGCGACATATAGGGATCACTTCTGTCGTCTTGCGTCCGTGTCGTCC
>JARWCS010343394.1:0-11430 GCA_034783895.1 Geukensia demissa | reverse complement strand
AAACTGGTGATGCAGGTAAGCGAGTTCAAAGGCAAAAGGTAAAACAAAATATCAAAACAAAATATGTTGCAGACAAAAACGGAAATTTTTATAATCATAAAATTATATGGTTACCTTATACGAAAAAGATTATTCATGTAGGCACTAATTCGACAAGATAACTACGGAGCTAAACGGTAACATGAAATTTAAACATCTTCACTTCACATGGCTTGATAAACCAACTGAACTAAATCTTCATGGATGTTTAAACCAAGTTTCTTACGAGTAATTGTCTCGCTATCTAAATGCATTCTTCTGTGATTATCCAATTTGATGTTTGGTAAAAAATAAGAAGACTCGATGTCCAACAATTGCACCAGATAACAAACGATAAGCGGCTCAATGGAACCCTTATAGTTTAGCTAGTTGATGACCATCCAATGACCATTTCAGGAAAATGATATTGAAGTAGCATTTTCGATCAAGATATCTCTAAGTGGATTTTCCCAAATTGTCCATGTTAAAAAGAGGCAATTTTTCTTTTAAATTGCAGGGATTTTGTCAAAATTTCTACGTAATTTCACAAATTACATAGTTTGAAGGGGTAGTTATGCTCAGATAAAATGTCCGTTTTAAGCTCTAATCAGGTTCTCATATGTATTTTTATAAATTTGATTTAAAGGTTTGATTAATTGATTTTTACTTCTCTCTTTATAGTTTCTGGCTATCGTTCTATATTGCAGAAGATGTTACAGTACAAATAACAGTTACGAACATGTTAGACGGCATGAAGTTTAATAGAACTTGGACAAATGCATTTCAGGAAGGGATGACATTGTACGATGATATGGTCACATTGCACGATAAAGATAATTCATTTAGGTATTAATCACGATAAGTAAACACTACTAAAGCATCTATGAATATTTTATTTTAAATCAATAAACGTGTACAATAAACAAAGCACTAAGAATATAAAAGAAGAAATATGGGCCTATTGAAAAGACGAATACATCGTATGTATAGAAACATAAACTTTAAAATATTTTCTTTATTAACCAGTTATTAGAGGTAACAAATCAAGAGGAAATTTGGTATTTTCATGAGAAAATAAAAAAAAACTCATTTTCAAGCGTCGCAATTTATTCAACTGAAACCACTGGGTCAATACCTATGGTGATGGATCATGTACCCGAGGTTATTCACCATCCCAGTTGTCAGACTTGTCTGACATGAAATAAATCAAACAATGTGTTGCAGAAATTTGCTGCATTTGTTGAAATTCAAATTCACTAAAAACACCGAAAGGCCTTGAAATGTATCGCACTTAGTTGTTGTCCCTGCCCTCGAGTTTGGTTCCCATTTCGATTTTTTTTTTGAAATGGAGTGCTTCTTTTGCTATGTATGGATCTTTCACTTCCATGTTTTGGTTCTAATGATATTGATGAGTAGATACTCCTTGAAATGGACGTATACCATACGCAATTCTCCATGTCGTTTCAACATTGGTAATTTTGTATTCCAAAAGAAATGTAACACGTATTTAATATACAGTAGCAGTTAGCTAAAGGATTCAGGAAAAATTCGCGAATTTCGGAGGATATTGCCTGTGAGCACTTTTCAGTTATGCATTTATATCTGTACGACTTGTTAGATATGCACTTTTTCTTTAACTTCACAATAATGAAAATGTTTCTTTTGTACAATGTATACCTATTACTATTTAAGGGTAAGGTTAGTCTTCCTGAAAGACACCCTACTATTGAATCATCAATCAGACCATCTGCTCTTATACTAAAGTACCTTTCACTGAACTGAGTCTCTCATATTTTGGCTATTATTTCTTAAAGCAATAACAAAATCTGAAAAGGAAATTTAGAATGAGATTTAACTATCTTACTGGCAACAGAATTTGGTGTTCGAAGTATGATAGTTGTTGTTGTTTGTCCTGTGCTCATGTGAAAATTGCTGATTTTTGTGAAAAATTAAAGTTCAGACGACGTCTAAATTCTTGCATTTCTGGGACCGCCAAACTCATTATTTCATACAACATGTACAATACGCTTAAACATATGTAAATAAGTATAAAATCTATCAAAATATTTTACATTTTTCAAAATTCACAAATCCTGCGAGCAAAAATTGTTATAATGGAAAACGACAAAATTTCCCAATTTTCCACATGAGTGGAGAAAAACTAAGAAATGTATAAAAGTTTCGAAATATACAAAGGTTACCAGAACTTTTTCTTTGTTGCGTTTTATAAGAATTAAGACGATTCCTCTAAGGGATTTCTCTAAATCTAATAAAAACCCAATGAATTCTACCAAAGGCTGAATTGTTCGTCTCTTCCAAACCCCCGATTTTCTGTGACGGTCAAAAATGTTTGCCCTTTTAAGCGCACCCTAGCCTCTCATTTGAAAAGTACTGACATTGCTGAACTTATTCTCGTCCTGCAAATGCATGGTAAATTTGCCGCGGGGCGTTGAACAAACAAATCAATTCAACAATGATAATTGCATCAGAGAATTTTGTGGTGTCCTGGTAAACATTGTGATGGTGCTCCATACGATTCTTTCTTGCATTCATTTCTCTTCAAATATCACTGTTATCAACAGTGGCTGTCTTCAAAAGCGTATCATCAGCTTTATTGGTGGTTGTTTACTATTTCACAATCATTTGCGATAGGATGCAGTAAGCTGAATGTCCGGATCTTTGATTTACGTTTCAACGTTTGTAAAGTTCTTAATAATAGCTTCTTTACTCAGCTTTTTCACTGCAGAAATGTTAACAGTCCGTCCTTTACTTTTAACTGTTGTTGTGTTAGCAGTTCTTTACCGCTTTATTCGCCATCAAAGAAACTACATATAATATCAATTCTGATACAAAAATGCTGGAAAATGTCGTCATGTATTGACTGTATATGCTCAAGACAAACTCTAACCTCTGTTGCGTAAGAGATCGACAGTACATAAAGTATCTGGGAGTTCCATAACCTATCATTAACCTTAAACAAGATTAATACATATGGGTTGTATTTTTGCACCAATGTGGAGATCCTTGTCAAATTGTAGTTCAAATAATGGTGACAATTTTTATGACCACAGCAAATAGCAAGTTTTTTGTGTTCATAAACGCTGTCATGTTCAGTTTTAATATATAAAGTATATAAGTAAATAAAAAGATTTAAAGAAAACGGTAGTATAAAGTCGGCCCTGGTCAACAATTTCCATCATTTCCTAACAAAGAATTAAGTTGTTGAGGAACAAATCTGAAATGCTTCTAATTATCAATGTTGAATAAATATGGAGAAATAAGGTATGCTATATGTACATTTTAAAGAGTAACCTTTAATCAGTAGCATTAGTACCGTAACATAGGAAGTCAAGATCCGAACATAGCGAACGAATCACTCAAATCCAAACAAATCGAAATAGGAAGCCAAATCTGACGACAGGGACAACTACTTAGTGCAATTCTTTCTGTATTTTCACTACATTAGAATTTTTAACTCATTGTTTCGAAGATAATAGTGCAATCCCAGTATGATCATCATCCAAAGAGTGTTGTCTGTTCACAGAGAATCTTTTTATCGACTCCTTAAAAATTGATTCCTCTTGTAACCAACAGATTTTTTTTTAAAATGACAACTTCATTGTGATTGGAGAAATATAATAAGATTGACCATGGTGCCCTATTCTATCAATCAGTCATGATTTTCAATAAAATTGAATGTTAGTCGTATCAACAGGACATAAATTGTCAGTGAATGTAAGTTGGATTAATGAAGTCTTTCATCTAGTCATAGATTGATGCGATGTATAATGTTAGAAACTAATGGACTATATCACGCTAATTTTAGATTTAAAAGCGTTAAATTTTTTGCTCGTTATATCTTCGTCTTATACACAGAAAACACGTCGTTATTGCAGGAGTCATTAGAAAAAATAATACTGATGAGCTAAATGATTTCAGACATTGCCTAAAAAACAGAAATTAAACTATAAAATCTTTTAATGAAATGTATTTGTTTAATTTGTATCTAAAAGTTTATTCCGTTGGTGAATTCGAATGTTTGCAGTTTTATCCATTAAATTATATTAAAAATTCATCAAAGTATTGTGGGAAACAGATATTAGGAAAGACATTTTTAAAGAAAAGCAACAGAAATGCAAAATCTCCCAATTCACATGAATGTTGCTTTTAATACATTTAATATTTTAAAAGGTAAGTTAATGTGCATAACCGCAAGTATTAGACGCAATGAAATAACCATTGTTTTATGTCAACCTGTATACATATTCACATCTACAAATGTAGATAGTGTTTGAGATCTTCAGTGTCATCTTATTTTGAATCGCAAAACACTATTCAACATGATTGCTCGCTAGCAAGTCCTGTAAGCACATTATAACCTACACTGCTGTTGAAGACTTCAGAATATCAGATTGCGGTCCGAACACGTTGCATGGAGTTCGAGTCAAAAAGCCCCACCGTAAAATCGCCCTCGTCAAAAATGCCCCCTGGGCACCGGAGCGGTCTCCAGGACTCGACCAACAGAGCTGACCCAGCACGAACCCCAGGTGGCGGATAGGGGAGGCCGCCAGGTTATAATACGGAAAGCCTGACTGTGGACCATAGTGGGTGACGTGTTTGGAGAGTACCACGCTCCTTGCACGTAAAAGCCCCCTTTTGTAGTTTTTGGAAAATAGCAGGTTAATGCCGCTACAAAAGGCTAAATTTTCCGTCTCTACCCATCACTCCCTTTTTCCTGTGAAAAACCGTTGCCCTGTTGTGTCCCATCCCACCCCTTTTTCTATATTGATAATTGTTGAACTTGTTCTCGTCCTGAATATGCATGAACTGTTTGCCACTGGACGTTAAGCAACCAACAATCTATCAATCAATCGTATGCTATATGTATATTTTCTGGAGTAACCTCTCATCAAGTTTTAAAATCATATTTAAAGATTTAATAATAATGCTGTGACTATATCCTTTACGGATAAGTTTATTAAGTCTAATTTTAAATCGTGTGGATTCATTTTAAATTTCCTATCTTTATTTACCGTGTTTCCGTAAAAGTAGGATGTTATATCCCATGTTTTATAAGATGATTACATGTAAAACCAAGTTTTGACACCAAATCTTTATATTTATAAAAGAATGTAGTATATGTTTAAACAATTTGTGGTAACGAAATCCTTGACGTAATCATTTTTCGGTCATACAGATAAAAACACAATCAATAATATGCGGTTATATTAGGTTAAATAGTTCAAAGCGATCATTTCACATATACAAAATATAAACATGATAAGGATCTCTTAGAGAGCTATATATGATGTCTAGACAGACACACTTCTATATTCATTTTATTTTTATGATCAGGAAGCAAGAGAAAATCGAAAATTCAATTAAATAGAGACAAATCGACAGACCGAAAGCCAGAGAAACCGTCATCTATGGGGAGACAAACCAACATGCCTCAAGGCGAATTTAAACGACACATAACTCAGAAAACAAACAAAAACGAACAAATTAATCATGTACAAAATCGACCACACCAAAACCAAAACATTTCCAAATGAACATATTTTATACCTATACCGATTACAATATATATATTCTCATTTAATCAATTCCAAGTGTTTTACAAGAATTGGGATTCGTAAGATTTATAACTTTAACGGTGAGTTTAGTCTAGAGAGTGTAGACAAGTTCTGGTAATAGAAAGTTTTATAGCTTGTCCATGCAAATTGCCGAATTATTTCTAAAACTTTTTCTGAGTAGAGTAAAGCATACATTCCAAATATTTCCCAGAACAATGTCATTATCTTATATTACACATGTCTGTAAATGAATTATAAAGCCATGTTTGCAATTTCCCACCACAGTTAGATTTCATTTTGTCTTGATGTGTTAACAGATCAGTATCAGATTTCATCAACTACAATAATCTATGGCAATAAGCTTTAACTGGAATAATGGTCTTAATAGAGGCTTGTCACGCGTTTTGTAAAATCTAATAACATATAAATCTTAATACGTTTATGAAATCTCTGTAAGGGGTATACAGAACCATATTATATAATCGCACTCATAAACACACAATAACCAAACCAATTACGGACTAACTACAATTAATATATGTGGAGATTAAAATGGATTTGTAATTGTGTGGACAACTAATAAATAGCGTACAGGTACATGTATAAAAAGAAACACAAAGAACTATTGTCTATTTTTCTGTTACGTAAAATGATAGGAAATACTCATGCAAATATTGCCATCCCTTATAGGAACGGAAACATCGCTTATTTATTAAATTTTTGCTGTATATATAACCTAGGCTTTTTATTGATATCTCAAAAATATAACACGAATTATATTCATTTGACTTGACAAGTCAACATGAGGCTACATTTAAGTGTACTAAAGATGATTGGAAAGTAACATCATTGTGATAAAACGGGATCAACTCCGGAGAGAAACATTCAAATAAGATCAATTTGGTACATATATCAGGACAGGAATGCCGATTCTAGAAAACTAGAGACAAAATATACTTGGTACATGTTTGAAGACAGATAACATCTACGTTTACTTAATTTAAGGAATTTGCTGGCGTAGATTTTAAATGGTGACATCAAAACCCAGAATAATAGTTCAATGTAGATGATTGGGCTATGGTTTATTATTCTGTAAAAAAACGATTATTGCCAGGTACTGTGATTCAGAAAATTCTTCTTCTTTCAAAACCTAGTAGGTTTTAATAATTGTATATAAAAGAAGAGACTCCATAACAAACTCGAAACATTAGTATTACAACAGTCGCCTTTCTATTTATGTGTATATAAGGTAGAAATATTACATCTGTCTTATAAATTTTATCAGGATTGCAGGGCGATCTTGTTGGCCGATATGGAATATCAGTTTCCCATATTCATCCTGCCCTTTTCTTGTAGACTAGCAAGTTACATCAAACTCCAGGGAATTGAATTCATTACATACATGAAAATACTTTCCGTTTCCACATTACTCTGGTACATGTATCATACATGTAAGACTGCTTTTCGACCGCAAAAGTAAGTACATGTCCATCGACCTGTGTTAGGATTATTGTATTCGAAAATGGACCTTTTGAGATAGGATCAGGAACAGTCTACCTTTCCGGGCAACCCTGGTTGATTTGCCGGATTTTAGTCTTGTATATATCTAATTGTTTGCTGTTCCTAAATTCCTGCGTTCTGTTTTTTCTAATAGTTTTGTGTGAAGCCTTTCTCTTATATGTAATTCGGGATGAAGATCGTGGTATTAGGCAGATTTCACGGTCGGTAGTTACTTTAATTTCAAGCTCATTTGGGTAGATGAGGTAAAGATTATCACCGAACCGTGCGTTGTCCAGGGAGGAAATCATCTTTATAACGGGAGATAAGATAACTGCCTGTCATTTTTCTAATATAGCTCTTGAAGAAAGTGTGCCTGAATAGATCGACGAGGAGCACAGTAAGTACCTATATTGAAATGCCAATCGTGTGCTGGATGATTCGCTCACTATAATGAATAAAGATGTTGTTCGTAAATAGATTAACATTTTTGTAATATCCTCCTCCATATCTTTTTTTTTTTATTTCAACGAGGACCAATGAATACATATGTAAGAGAACGTATTAGTAACGCTCTTGGTAACCACCAATGAATTAAATAATTTTAACATTCAAAGTCAAGTTTCACTGTTATACAATGATAACGTATTTGCAGTTATCAGAGCTACGAAAACAAATTGTATTAACTTAGTTGTACTGGCAAACAATCCGTCCAAGAAATAAAAATATTAAAGACTATAATATGGACTACTGAGATTTGGATAATGATTTCACGTGTTTTTAAAAAAATAGACGGTTACAACAAATTAATTAAATGCAGGATACATGTATAAATTATCCGTATAAAATTGTTATCCTGTAATGGGAAAATGAATACCTTGAAATGCACCCAAAAATAATTCTTATTATTATTTCATTCAATTTAATGACACACAAAAGGCTGAAAAATCATCGAATTTTTTAAAACGTTTGAAAATTGTTCCTAATCAAACTTTGAAATGAGGTATACCGCATTAAAGATTTCAGTGAATAAAAAAGATGAAAATTGTATTTACCTTAAACATCGTGGTCTGAAATTAAATTCCTCCTTTGTCCATGTGGTACGTCTTAATATTTCAATTTTATGACTACTGGGTCGCTTTCCCTTACAGTTCGACACGGATTTTGATCGTTGCCTGAACGCAGAATTGCTCATAGCTGCTTTCTACCAGTTCTAACACCACTCTTTGTAGCTATTAACCTTATAATCATGCATAAGACATAAAACATTAACGCCTTAACAATTTTTTAAAATCAATCACGGCATCGTTTTACAGTCAATCTTAATATACGGCCATTATAGAAACAACGTGTATATTATCAAAGACACTCTCTATATATCTAATTCCCTACCACACACAGTTCTAAATTTGTAAAATAAGTTCTCTCTCACATTGTCCGAAATCGACAAAAAATGTCTGTTTGATTTTGTGATATAATGTTTACACCTTATTAAGACATTGCCAGATCATGAAGCTGATTTTTTCCTATTGATGATATATATGCATGCGCATGATAAGTTAGTATGTGTGTTTTTATTTCTTTCTTTTCATCTAATCTATTAAACAATCTTATCAATCGTTTAAAAGTTTGATTTACTTGGCTTAATTACATGGCCGATCAATAGAAATTACTTCTGCTCTAAACGTTTACTTTATTAATGAATATATTTTGGTTATAAATGAGGATATAATTTAATCTTGTAACGTTTTAAACGTCTTGGTGATGAGTTTTACATATACAAAAAAAGGTAAATGTGAAGACACAACATTTACACAAAAAGTCAGAGATTTCAACATGTACAAAGGATTACAATGCCCAATGGTAAACCTGTTAAAATTCGAATACCTGCGAATAAACCCCAAATAAAATTTAATTAGCAAGTGCTAAATTTTACACCTTATATGTATATACCTTAATGGTAATAAACATTATTGGCAACTTTAATTAAAACGGCAAGAGAACAATCAATGTCCGCGAATGTAGGTTTTTATTTCAATTAAATAACTGAGAGGCATTAGGGTTGCCTGAAGACTTTTTGGCACACTCTTATGTTTCTAAAATCGTACTGAATCCTTTAGCCATCTTACAAGCCGACAGAAATATTCAGATTTCGTTTTATTGGTGTACCCAACTTCACTACATTTGCACGGGTCCAAATCACACAATTCATATCACGCCTACGTGATTAAACATTCAAATAAATTCAAATTAATAAAAACGCACATGTAAACTTCATTTTAATGATGAAAGTGGTTTTATATAGAAAAATAGAAAAAAAAAACAAGAGAAAATCTGCACGTGTAGAAAGTTATAATGTTCTGACGAAATCTAGCAGATAAGTGTGATTAATTTATAAGAATCGTGAAAAATTCGTTTTAGACTTGGCAAAACTACAGCCTCTTCATTCGTGAAAATGAAATCTGCAAATGACTTTTTTTCCTTGATCGCGCGACGGCTAATCGGTACTTAAAATCTTCAAAGCACAATACCTACATAGTCCATAAAACATGGCAAACAGGAAACAAACAATAACGAAATCACAGACGAAACACAGAAAAAGAGGATAAGCTTGGATTCCACAAACACCTTCACAAAAATGAGTAACCACAGGTGCTTCGAATGGGAAAACACCTAAATCCCCTCGCGCGGCATCTGTCGTTGAATCCTATATATTTTCCATTCCGTTAAATTCAAGAAGAAAACAAATCAACCTTGATCGAATTTTTACCTTTATTTATTGCATCAAAATAGTTAAAGGTCGCACTTGAACAAAATATAGAAAAAACTATTACAATGTAACAATGATTGGCCAACTGTAGGCTAAAATGGTAAAACATTTGAATAACGGCAACCATTAGACTATACAAGTTTCTGGCTTGATTCACTGACATAAAAGATGAGGTGGAGTTGTATATTTTTGTAAGCGTACACCATCCCGCTAAATTGAAACATAGTTTAAAAGTAAGAAAGAATTTTTCAACCCATGCCTTGAAAAGATGCAATATTTAAATGATACATTACGGCAAATTATGAAACAACTTTACTCGTGATTTAATTCAATTCAACGATTTTTACAAATATTTTAAAAGATTTTAGTACATTTATGTTCTTAAAAAATTGGCCGTATAACAACTTTTTTCTCAGCAAAAGTTCATATTTATGTCACAACAAAGATAATGATAGTACGTCCCTTATTCTATTTACGCTTCTGCAAAAGATTAATACGCTTTAGAAAATAATAGTGAATGATTTAACCATTATAACTCTATAGGAATATCTCCCACTGTTAACCCAAAGATAGGATTAACACACCCAATCAAGCCAATCAAGAATAAAATCCATTTGCACTTCAATCGTTACTTGAGCATTCTAATGAACACATTTAACATTGGTAATTTTGTATTTTCAAAATATCACAATTAATGTAGAAGTATTTTCTAAAAACAACTGTTTTTACCTTGGCAAATCTTTTAGTATTTCTGCTACATCGTAGTATTGATGCATTCGAGTGGACCTCATGTACGAATGAGCCTTTTTCACCTTTAATCATCTTACTTCCCTAAAAATGGGTAAACCCCTTTAGTTTAAAAATCACGTTTTTATGGAGAGAGGGGAAAAACTTACCAGACACAATAAACATTTGAAGTACTAGTTACGAACATACGGTAATTTGGAATGTTAAACCAACATTTCTTATGGTATTGTTTGCAAGTAAACTAGCCATCTTCGTTTTCCCATTATTTAAATAAACTGATGTGGGCGTTAGCATATGTCAGAAATTATAAAACGTGAGTTGATGTTTTAGATATATGTCCTGCTCAAGTGTAGACTAATATTTCAATGCCTAATTCAACATAATTGGTATTTCCATATAAAAACGCATTTGTTACTTTCTTTTGTAAACTACTGGATGACAACTTCATCACACATAACGTCTAGATAATAAATTTTAACTTATACTAGAAATAAATCATGTCAACGAAATATACCCATGTGAACTAAAATTAAAGATAACAGACATCAATAAATCTACTTCATAATAAGGTTCATTCTTGAGGAGAGACAGTTCATCGGCAGATTGGTAATTTTCCTTTGATCTTGTTGCAAGATATTTCAACGCGCGTGAGCCTGTTGTCGTGATACTGTAAAATATCAGGCAAATGGTCACGCGACGATGATTATGACGTTGTCGATAAAAAGAATAACGACAATCTCCGAAACAGAGAGTATAGTACTACCTTCGACAGACATATACTACTGGAGGTTTAACTGGAAGCTAGGAGACTCTGTTTCGGAG
>JARWCS010343383.1:0-11430 GCA_034783895.1 Geukensia demissa | reverse complement strand
AGGTGATAGGATACAGTGATCTGTACAGGTAAGTTTAAATCAACTACCTAGACCACTCGGCCACCCAGGCCCCCAGAGCATGTAAATGAGGGATAATATGAATGAACCTCGGCTATGTTCTAGGTCATCGCTGGGCCTGATTCTGGGTAGACAGTTTGCTCTGAATGTTGCGTGCTTAGCGAAGAAATTATACATATACCAGTTTTATTGCTTTTGGTTTGACTGGGTGGTGGACCGTATCTACGACCTCCCACACTCGAGGCAAGCGCTCTTACTATTACATTACCCTGGTACAATGACCAACGAGTCAATCAGAAGTGTGACAGAGACAACGACAAGATATGCAGAATAGACATTTGACGCTAAATTTTGGGTCTCTTGTTTAGACCTCTTGACCATAACCAAAATTTCGAAAGCTCATTTCAGCACCAACATGCTACGTTTAACGAATTAAAAATTATATCAAAATTTAAAATATAGCCTTAAGAATTCAGAAGTTCTAGTCAGATAACCTAAAACAGAATGCTACGAATTTAGGTCCCTAGCTTCAATACGCTATATGCAAAAATTCTTCGAAAAAATAAAATCAATACAAAGGAAAAGAAAAAAATGTAGGAGTTCAAGTTGCATAGTAGATACGATAGCATAACACTGTCTCCCGACATATGATATAATTACATGTATACATATATCATGTATATGACGTAATAAGTTGCAAAATATCTTGTATACTCACTAAGTATATTTAAAGAAACTAATGATTCGAAAATACTTTAAAATGTGAATAGTGATTTATTAACAGTAATTAGAAGAAAGTAGCCACTATTTTTTTGGGCGCGTCAAAAATGTTAGCCACCCGGTGGTTAGGTCAAGGTCGAGAGGGTTAGGTGGCGGTTTGATCGTCAAATTTAAGTCCCATATGAGCCCATTATGCTCCAAAATATTGAAATTATCTCTGCCTCTGTGTCCAAGGGAAAGGCTACCAAACTCTAACGCAAACCATTTCATGATACGAAAAAGGGTTAGGAAATTTTTTTGCGACCGATTAGGGTTAGCAAAATTACCTAGCTATTGGCACCAAACCGCCCCCTAACCCCCCTCCAAAAATGGGGGCTGGGTAGCCAAGATTACGACTTCTAGGTTCGGAAGGTCTAGTATGCTATACCAGAGACACGATCAAAATCCTCTTGTAGATTTTTGAGGAGTCGAATTTTTATTTCTTAAGATATCTTAATGAAACTTGGTGGGAACATTTGTCCTAGTATTCGATGCTTACACACCAAATTTTGTTAGAATCGTAGGCGCCGTTTTTTTTTTAAGAATTTTTTTCGTCTTTTTTTCTTAAACCGCGGGAATTTTTTCAACATTTTCCCAAAACGTGAGTTTGACTCTTTTAACCGTCCGATTTTTTTCAGGTTTGATTCAAAAGTTAGATAAGATCAATTGAATAAAAATTACAAAATTTCATGTTTGTATCTTTATCCGTCTTGCAGTGATATGACGTTGTTCTTTGTAGCCATTTACCGCAAAATGATATTTCTAATAATAATGTTTATTGATTAAAGAGCTCCTAAAACCAAAAAGGATATTGGTTTTTTTACTTGATATAGAAGTTTGAGAGTGTATTTGGGTATAACAAACCTTCCTGTGTCAAATTAGTGCATAACCCATCCCCTATTTACACTGTAAAACAAACAAAATGATAACGGCAAAAATAGCATAAAACCCTATGTATGGCCTATAGTATATAGGTTGTGTCGTTCACCTAAATCAGCCTTTTCCTCTCGGGACTTCGAAGAGTAAACATCAAAAAGGTTAGTCGTATTTTTCTTTCATAACTTTTTTATTCCTGGACCAATCTCTTTCAATTTTTTTTGTTTGAAAGAGTAAATTATTGAGTATTTTTTCCAATTGAAATATTGACAAAGTTTTTGCGAATTCATAAAAAAAATGCTTTGCTTCTTTTTTTAAATTATCCGAAATATATGTGATGACGTCACAATGGGCATTAATTTGATTGGTTGATGAAAATCTTTGATAAACCCTTTGTTTTAATCAAACCTTAACAGAAAAGTGTCGTCAGATATCTCTTTTTATGTTTTATGTATACTCTAAAACATGTTTAAAGGGTTTTTTTAATTTCGTGCCCGACATGTCCGCCCGTCTGTTAGTCTGTTATATTTATTGTTTTGTTTTGTTGAAATAGGGTTAAAAGAAGAAAAAGTAAAGAGAAGTGAGTGTGAATAAATCTAAAATGAACATTTATGTACAGTTTTATCGCAAGTTTCAGTTGCAATTAATTGTGCATGAACTAAAAGACAAGGGACATTTCGTTGTTGATCATACTCACCTAAAGTTACATACCAATGATGATATAGTGATCAATATCTTGAGACAATTATTTGCATTGTACACCTTTATTCAAGCTGATATCGTTAATATCATGTGAATGCCTGTTTGAAGAGACAAGGTAAAATAATAATGAAGCAAACAACGTTTAAGCACCAACTGTTTTTCATATCAAAGAACAAAAATGCATCTAAAAATCACAATTCATTATGTAAATTTGCTGCATTCTTAAAAGAAATGCTTGATTTTAAAACTTGTGTAGCCATTTGCCGCAAATTGTAGCCATTTACCGCAAAAAGTTAGCCCTTTACCGCAAAAATTGTAGCCATTTACCGCAGAATATAGCCAATTACCGCAACGTTAATGGTTACATTTAGTAATTACCGCTGCGGTAATTGCCTACTTTGTAGCAATTACCGCAGCGGTAATGGCTAACATTTTGCGGTAATTGCCTACTTTGTAGCCATTACCGCTGCGGTAATGGCTAACATTTTGCGGTAATTGCCTACTTTTTTGCGCTAAATGGCTACAACATTGGAGAGAGGAATTTTATTTCTAGTTTATACATTTCTTTTCAGATGTCTGATGACCTATTTGAGAGGGATGAGGACTGCATCCCACCTTCTCCAAAAACAGAAAATCACAAAAGGCTGAACGTGGTCTTATTCAGGACGACAAAGAGACGAATAGAGGAAACCATGGAGTACTCATCTGACTCCAGTGATTTAGCTAGTGAAGCTATGTATGTAGCAGAATCAATAATCGATAATAACCAAAAAGATTATGAAAAGAAAATTGATAGGAAAAGAAAGCTGTCAGAGCCAGAAAGTCCGAAGGATAATAAAAAGAAAACACCGGATATAGAGATCATGGAAATAATCGATAATAACCAAAAAGATTATGAAAAGAAAATTGATAGGAAAAGAAAGCTGTCAGAGCCAGAAAGACCGAAGGATAATAAAAAGAAAACACCGGATATAGAGATCATGGAGACAACTGCTAAGAATCCAGAACAGGAAAAGCCTAAAATGAGAAAGACTTTGGAGTACGATTCAGACGTCAGTGACACAAAAATTAAAAGAACGATGGACTGGATTATCAATCAATCTCATCATGGCAACCAACATACTAAGAAAAAGAATGAACCAAACAGAGAAGTCAAGAAGCCTAAAGCTAAGGGTCCAGTCGTGAAAAAACGTAGAATACGTGAGAAAAAATATTGCCATGAATGTAGAACTTGGCAGACCAATATCTGGCAACATCGAGACAGAAAACATAAAAAGCATTCGGATTCTGAAAGTAGCCAGGAGAAAGTAAGAGGAAAGTATGGGTACATTGTTTATTATTGTCCCTTAAAGAAATGTGGAGCAGTCAGAGAACGCATCGGAGACCACTTAAAGAGAAAACATGGCATTACAGATAAAAGAAAAGTGAAATCTTTATTGAAAAAAGCCAAACCTCTTATGAGACCAAAACAGAAAAAAAAAACACAGTATGTATCTGAGTCGGACTCTGAGCCAGGAATTATTAAAAAAGAACCGTTGGAGATAAAGAAAGAGAGACTCTCACCTAGAGCTGGAACTTCCAAAGAACCACAACAAGAGGCCATAATAATTACGTCAGATTCGGAGACGGACGACGTGAAACCGAAAAAAATTCGCCGTTGTTTTATCTCCAAGGCATTAAAGAAAGAAAGGTCAATAAGTCCAAACAGTGAACTTGAAGTGACAGTTATTTCGGATTCAGAATCAGAACAAAGTAAACCAAAAAAACTCCGTTTTGCGATTGGTAAGCCACCAAAAAGAGAAAGACAAAGAGATGAAAGTCCACTCAAAAAAAAGAAAGCAAAGGTACTTGTTTGGTCTTCAGATTCTGAGGTGGATAATAAGAAGGAACCAGAAGGAAGTGTCTCGTCACAGGAAGCTGAAGGTGATAAAGATGTTTACTCTAATCATCGACGAATCAAAAAATTCATTGCATGGTTAGGAGGTTTTCCCTACTTCAAGCAGGAAGCTGAATCGACGCAACACGCAGTTCAATCGTTTGAAATATGGAAATTCGTTTCCCCTAATCTTACGACCCAAGGACTATTGGAGACATCCAAGTTGAACGAATGGGTACAAAGAGAGTTAGAAAGGCATGCACCGGGTACAGCAAGATCAAAGGTCAGTTCCCTTGGTTTGTTCATGGACTTTCTAATGGCCCATGGTTATTTTGATCAAGAACCCTTCAGAGCTGTGAGGTTTAAAGAACACCTAAAGACAGTGAGCAGACAGATGAACAAAAAGATAAAGATCAGGAGAACTGTTGTAGAGACAGAAGAAATACGTAAGTACAAAAAATGTTTTTTTTTTACTTAAAGATACTAATTTATGTACACAAATGTATTTTTTCACACACTCATTTTCAAAAACACACATCCACACAGACACAGATATGTATACATAAACACAGACACAACTATTTTGTGCATTTGTGTATGTATATGTGTGTATGTGTGTGTTGTTTTTGAATTTGTGTGTGCGTTTGCATTATCGAGTTCAGAAAAAAATGCAGGACTGTATATAAATTTTGAGAGAGACATGTCGCTTGTATGAAGATTAGCAATGTAAAACTGCATCCTTTCTTCATGTTTCAGAGACCATGCTAGTGCCAGGAGATTTCCAAGACTTCCTTAATTCGGATATTGCAAAAGAATGTGAACAAAAACTTTTGAAAAGACCTATAGGGGATGTTGTTCCCAGTGATTACTACAATATGAGAGACTACCTGTTGTTAAGACTTTTACAAAGAAATGCCCAGCGTCCAATGGCCATAAGGAACATCACCAGTAAAGCCCTAAAGAAATCCAAGATTAAAGAAGATGGTGTAGTTATAACTGTAAGTATAAATGGTAGTAGATCAGTAGGATGAAATGATTTCAACAGAGTTACGCTTAAACAAAAGTTCAGCATTGTATTAATTTCAACATCTATTAGATCCCTAAGTTTATAAATAAATAAACCAACACCATTGCAAACTTCATTACAATTTGGAAAAGTCGAATACAAAATTGAAAAGAACTTATTAAATATCCAGCAGACTGATAAAAAGTCCCAAAAAATGATGCCATGATGAATAAAGAAACTTTGTAGTTTTTTTCACGCAAAAGTAGCCATTTACCGCGAATATTGTAGCCAATTACCGCAGAGTTTAGCCAAATACCGCTGCGTTAATGGCTACTTTGTAGCCAATTACCGCAGAGTTTAGCCAAATACCGCTGCGTTAATGGCTACTTTGTAGCCAAATACCGCAGAGTTTAGCCAATTACCGCTGCGGCAATTGGTTACAAAGTAGCCATTTACCGCAATATTTAGCCAAATACCGCAAAAATATAGCATATTACCGCAGCTTGAATTAGTAATAGAGGTGCTGGATATAGTGCATTTTGCGATAATTTTCCACCTGCTGGCTGATTAGGAAAGTTATATTAATTTGAGTACAAGGCTTAAAATGTATTTAAATTTTATTTGCCAATTAACAAACCAACATATAAGCACACACACAAACACTCACCAAAACAACCATACACACACACTTATTCACAATCACATAAACTTTTTCAATTAAATATCCTTACAAACTCGCTCGAACATACATAAATATAAATACACATATATACTTACACACAATAACACACAAATACACACATATACTTACACACAAATGCACACAATTACACATATATACATACACATATTACACACAAAAACACACAATACACATAGATGCACATTATACAAGTGTGTATTGATGGCTGTGTGAGTGTCCTCATATGTGGATGTATGTGTATATCTGTGTGGATGTATATGTGTGTAAGGGTGTGTATGTGTGTATATATATGTGTGTGCTTGTTTGTTAATGTGTCTGCTCTGAAAAACATGAGATGTTCTCAACAAAAATCCTTAAGATTTCGACCTGTTTTCGTTCATTTTATGCTCCTCTTTACTTACTTACTATTACCGATAATTATGATTTTTTTCACAAAACGCATTGAGTAGACACTATTAAGTTATTATGTCAGATTTGGACCCATAAGGACGAGCAATCATTGAAATATTGGCATCCAAAATCGGTCCAAAAAAAAATTTTCTTAACCTAGGATATGCCCAAAATGACTTAAAACGACCCAAAACGGAAAAAAAAAATTTCAACTTAAAAAAAAAATTTCGACTTACAAATTGGCTATATTTTTTTCGCGCAATCAAAGGTAGCCATATGGTAGCCATTTACCGCAGAAAAGTTGCCATTCGTGAAAATGGGTAGCCATATTTTCCCAAAATGTAGCCATTTACCGTAAAAAAGTAGCCAAATGTAGCCAAAATAGCGCAAAATAGCGATGTGGAAAATATGGCTAACCAGTGGGAAAATATTACTCACAAATTTTACCGTTTGGGAAAATATGGTTAATTTTTTTATATGAGCTTTCAAAATCGAAAATTCATCCAATTTGGACCCTTTGCGCAATGTAAATAACTCCGTCAGTTGTCAACCGATCGTCATGATTTTGGGCTCGTTGGAAAGATAATTAAAATACCTTTCCAACGCGTATTCAAACATGACAATCGGATGAAAGATGACTGAGATATAAGCAATCAGACTTTTCCGTAATTGTTTTCAAAAGTAGTTCCGGCTAACCCTAACCCTAACCCCAACCCTAACCCTTATGTATTCACACGCCGTAGACTTATAACACATCAATATATATATATAACATTCATCCGCCATCCGCACCCCCCATCTATATGATACCTAACCCTAACCCTAATCCTTAACCTTTAACCCTAACCCTTAAAGTGGGTAGGAATGTACGGTACAGTAGGTAAAGTGGGTACGAATGTAAAGTACAGTGAGTTAAGTCATGTGGGTAAAGTTGGTAAGAATGCATGGTACAGTAGGTAAAGTGGGAACCAATGTAAGGTACGGTGAGTAAAGTCATGTGGGTAAAGTGGGTACGAATGTAAGGTACACTGAGTAAAGTCAAGTGGGTAAAGTGGGTAAGTATGTAAGGTGCAGTGAGTAAAGTCATGTCAGTCAAGTGGGTAGGAATGAAAGGTACTATGATTAAATTCGTTTTGGTAAAGTGGGTAAAAATGTAAGGTACAGTGAGTAAAGTTATGTGGGTAAAGTGGGTAGGAATGTAAGGTATAATGATTTCAGTTATAAGGATAATGTAGGTAGGAATGAAAGGTATAGAGATCTTTTCAAACCGGGAAGAAATATAAGCTACAGTGAGTTATGTCATGTGGGTAAAGTGGGTAGGAATGTAAGGTACAGTGAGTTAAGTGATGTGATTAAAGTGAGTAGGAATGTAAGGTACAGTGGGTTAAGTTATGTGCGGCAAGTAGATAGGAATGTAATATGAATTATGTCATGTAGGTAAAGTTGGTAAGATCGAAAGGTACAATGAGTTAAATCATGTGGGCAAAGTGGGTAAGAATGTAAGGTACAGTAGGTAAAGTTGGTACGAATTTAAGGTACAGTGAGTAAAGTCATGTGGGTAAAGTGGGTAAAAATATGAGGTACACTGAGTAAAGTCAAGTGGGTAAAGTGGGTAGATATGTAAGGTACAGTGAGTAAAGTCGGTACGAATGTGAGGTACACTGAGTAAAGTCGTTTGGGTAAAATGGGTACGAATGTAAGTTACAGTGAGTAAATCATGTGAGTAAAGTGGGTAAAAATGTGAGCTACACTGAGTAAAGTCAAGTGGGTAAAGTGGGTAGAGATGTAAGGTACAGTGAGTAAAATTGGTACGAATGTAAGGTACAGTGAGTACAGTCGTTTGGGTAAAGTGGGTAAGAATGTAAGGTACAGTGAGTAAAGTCATGTGGGTAAAGTGAGTAGGAATATAAGGTACAGTGGGTTAAGTTATGTGCGTCAAGAGGATAGGAATGTAGGGTAATATGAATTAAGTCATGTAGGTAATGTTGGTAAGATTGAAAGGTACAATGAGTTTAATCATGTGGGTAAAGTGGGTAGGAATTAAGGTAAACTGAGTTAAGTAATGTGGGTAAAGTGGTTAAGAATTAAGGTACAGTGAGTAAAGTCATTTGAGTAAAGTAGGTAAGAATGTAAGGTGCAGTGAGTAAAGTCATGTGGGTAAAGTGGGTATAAATGTAAGGAACAGTGAGTGAAGTCAAGTGGGTAAATATGTGAGGTACAGTAAGTAAAGTCAAGTGGGTAAAGTGGGTAAGAATGTAAGGTACAGTAGGTAAAGTGGGTACGAATGTGGGGCACAGTGAGTAAAGTCATGTGGGTAAAGTGGGTAAAAATGTGAGGTACACTGAGTAAAGTCATGTGGGTAAAGTGGGTAGATATGTAAGGTACAGTGAGTAAAGTCGGTACGAATGTTAGTTACAGTGAGTAAAGTCATTTGGGTAAAGTGGGTACGAATGTAAGGTACAGTGAGTAAAGTCTTGTAAAGTGGGTAGAAATGTAAGGTACAGTGAGTAAAGTCATGTGGGTAAAGTGGGTAAAAATGTAAGGTACAGTGAGTAAAGTCAAGTGGGTAGAGATGTGAGGTACAGTGAGTAAAGTTGGTACGAATGTAAGGTACAGTGAGTTAAGTCATGTGGGTAAAGTGAGTAGGAATATAAGGTACAGTGAGTAAAGTTATGTGGGTTAAGAGGGTAGGAATGTAAGGTACAGTAGGTAAAGTTGGTACGAATGTAAGGTACAGTCAGTAAAGTCATGTGGGTAAAGTGAGTGAATGTAAGGTAGAGTGAGTAAAGTCATGTGGGTAAAGTGAGAAGGAATGTAAGGTACAGTGAGTAGAGACATGGGGGTAAAGTGGGAAGGAATGCAAATATCTCGTAATCTATATTTAGTAATGATTCTCACCCATCCTTACCCAGTTATTAAAAAAAACAATATTTACTCAAGTAGATAACATGGATGAAAGAATTATTTCTGCAGTTACATTAGGCAAAACATTCGTAGAAATTACCTTTTTGAGAAGAAAGACTTTGATAATAAAGATCCAGTTAAACAATTAATCAATGCGTATCGAAAACGATTAATGGTCTTTTTTATGAAAAGTTACATTAAAGTGCAAGTCTCGGGTATAAATGTTAACTCTACTCATCAATTGGAACATTTAAACACGCATAAAATTGTTTAGATGATGATACTGATTACTGTTCTTCGTTTGAATAAGTATATATTATATCAAAATAAGCATATTAATGCAACATTGGTATAATTGTATTCTGAACAGACATAACAAATGTTCAATCGTTTGCAGTGTTGAAATTTTGGACAACACATACATATTTCAAGCGACCTGAAATACAGACTTGCATAGTGCAATGGAAAAGACTCAACTAAAAAATCAAGATTCCAAGATTTCTAAAAGTACCCTCGCATCCAAACACCACAAAATAAAATTTAAACTAAGCATGATTACAAAAGATAAGGAGCCAATCAAAAATACCATTCTTTATGATTGACAAATGAGTGGGCGGTATCCCGCATATATCATCCCGCACTTTCGTTATTTGCTCTTACCCTTACCCTAACCCCTAACCCTAACCCTAATCCTTACCCTAACCCTAACCCTAACTTACCCTAACCCTAACCCAAATCCCAACCACAAAATAAAATTTAAACTGAGCATGATTACAAAAGACAACGAGCCAATCAAAAATATCCTTCTTTATGAATGACATATGAGTGGGCGTTATCCCGCATCCCTCATCCCGCACTTTCGTAATTTGCTCTTACCCTAACCCTAACCCTAACCCTAACCCATACAGTAGGTTAAGTCATGTGGGTAAAATTGGTAGGAATGTAAGGTAGAATGAGTAAAGTTGGTAGGAATGTAAGGTATTATGAGTAAATTCATGTGGGTATAATTGGTAGGAATGTAAGGTAGAGTAGGTTAAGTCATGTGTGTAAAGTTGGTTGGAATGTAAGCTACAGCGAGTAAAGTCATGAGGGTATAGTGTGTAGTAATGTAAGGTACAATGTGTAAAGTCATGTGGGTAAAGTGAGTAGGAATGTAAGGTACAGTAGTTAAAGTCATGTGGGTAAAGTGGGTACGAATGTAAGGTACAGTGTGTAAAGTCATGTGGGTAAAGTGGGTAGGAATGTAAGGTACGGTGAGCAAAGACATGTGGGTAAAGTGGGTAGGAATGTAAGGTACAGTAGGTAAAGTGGGTACGAATGTAAGGTACAGTGTGTAAAGTCATGTTGGTAAAGTGGGTATGAATGTAAGGTACAGTAAGTTAAGTCATGTGGATATATTGGGTAGTGATGAAAGGTACAGTGATTTAAGTCAGGTTGGTAACATTGGTAGGAGTGCAAATGTCTCGTGATCTATATTAAGTAACGATTCTTACCCATCATAACCCAGTTATTAAAAACATCAATATTTACTTAAGTAGATGACATGGATGAAAGAATTATTTCTGCAGTTACGTTTGGCAAGCCATTCGTAGAAATTACCTTTTTAAGAAGAGAGACTTTGATAATAACGATCCAGTTTACAAATTAATCAATGCGTATCGAAAACGATTAATGTTCTTATTAATGAAAAGTTAATTAAAGTGTAACTCTCGGGTATAAACGTTTACTCTATTAATCAATTAGAACATTTAAACACACATAAAAATTGTTTAGATGATACTGATAACTGTTCATTATTGAAATAATTATTTAACATATAAGAATAAGCATATTAAGGCAACATTGGTATAATTGTATTTTGAACAGACATAACAAATGTCCAATCGTTTGCCGTGTTGAAATTTCAGACAACACATACATATTTCAAGAGACCTGAAATACAGACTTGCATAATTCAATGGAAAAGACTCAACTGAAAAATTAAGTTTCAAATATTTCTAAAAGTACACTGGCATCCAGACACCACAAAATAAAATTTTAACTGAGCATGATTACTGAAAATAAAGAGACAATCAAAAATATCCTTCTTTATGATTGATAAATGAGTGGCCGGTATCCCGCATTCCTCATCCCGCAATTTCCTAATTTGCCCTAACCCTAACCTAACCCTTACCCTAACCCTAACCCCTAACCCCC
>JARWCS010343362.1:0-11433 GCA_034783895.1 Geukensia demissa | reverse complement strand
TTTTGAACGTTCCTGTCAACATGCCCGACATGCTATGGTTTGTCACAGCTGCAGTTGACAGGTCCCGTCTAAAGATACCATTACATATTTCAAACGATATGCTCTTTTATGACCCGTACCATGTATTGTTACTTAGATGCCGACTCGGGAATCTTGTATCAATACAAACAACACTTTTTGAACTGATGAATATCTCTTAACAATTTGCCCTTACAACGCCGTACCAAATGCAAGCTCATTTGGTATTATATCGGTAATTGGATATTAAAGGCATTTCCCAAACCAAAAAACCAAAAATAAATTGTTTCTATAAAACTCGAACACGCAAATTAAAGGAAATGATATACTTTACCCCCAGATAATTCTATGTTACGTAAAATAAAAAAAAACAAGAATCGTGTCTTGAACTTTACAAAGTGTTATTCATCTCTCAAAGTTGTATTAATTTCCTTTAAGTAGTTTTCTTATTACGGATCAAACCAAGACTGCAACGTGTATGCCGTGGATGCAAACTGGATTTTTGAATATCAAATCTGAAAAGACATTCTTCTTCGTAAATTCGCAACTTTTCCTTAGATAACTGAAATCCCTCCTATTTTAACAATTTTCTTTTTGAAATGACTTCAAGTCGTCATGTCTTTCAAAAGTGAAGGGAAGGTGGATATTATGAAATAATCAAAGATAAATTATTGAGATAAGTCACGCAGTTGTCATCAAAACAACAACATGTGCTGTCGAACAGGGAACCTTGTCATTGAGTAATGACCAACTTCTTCCATCACCCTTGATACAGTGATGCCTAGCGACCAGCCTTCAACAGTGTGTTAAAGTTTGACGCGGCCATGAAAATTTCTTCACAGTGGAACCGGTCTGCACTGTTTGGAACCACCATGGCCATTAAAAGAGCCCCTGCAAGACTAATCCAAACCAGTCAGAATATACAGAAAGTAAAATAACTGATGCCATCATAATTCAACGACAGCAAGTCAGCCACCTAAAATTACGCCTCCTGACCAAACTGTACCAACACTCCAATGTACCTTTAAGACACTATAATAACTATCAGAGATTATCCGACTGAAAGCATTAATTTGCTGTTTAAGATGTTAACAACCGCAAAGCAACACCACCATCATAGAAAGAGAAACTATTGCTAAGATTACATCATTAGATAACAATTATGTACCTGTTTAAATTTAAATTCGAATATTTCTCAATTAGAATATAATCATGATTTTCTTTTAAAGCATATCTGGAACCTTCAAATTAATTTAACTACAAATGAAATCATAATTGTTATCTGATGCTTTAGGACTCTTTGGTGATAAAGGTAAATCTATAAAACCAATAATCCCCCATTTTTCAATTAATATATTGACACTTTGGTCAAACCATGATTTAATCTTCATAAATCTGATTAATTTAGTGAGTGACAAATTAAAAACATAAAGTCAAAGAAATCTGAAATTAGGCTCCTCCAGAACGAATTACTAAAAATGACGTAAATAAGAGGGAATTTTCCCATATTTCCCAGCAAATATTCATTAATAATAGTAATAATAGTCATATACTATATAGACATAAATAAAACAGAAATAATAAGTTTGTGATGTGTAAAATGTTACCTAGATAGAGTTTTATGCAGTAGTAGAAAATTCTATAATTCTCAAATCTCCCATTTTTCGGTTTTCCGTCCTTATTTTAATGTTTAGAGCTTTTATTGCCAAATAACCGTTAGATTTAAGTACATTAGTGTTTATTCTGTTAATTCAATGAAGATATGCATCATTTTATTACTCCTGTGCAAAGCCTTATCCATAAAATAATACAATGTCTGTGCTAAATTTGAAGTTAAAGGGTAGTATTTTTTTATTTTGAAGATGAAAAATTGTCCAAATCATACCAAATTTTCTTCAAAATAAAGATAATTGATGTAGTAATAAAATAAATTTAACATCAAAACATTCTCCTCAGTAGTTTTTAAGCAATCTGCCGTAAACTGCTTAAATTTGGAAAAATCTGAAATCTAAAAAATCCCCTATTTTCTTAATTTTGGCTACAAAAATAGATTTGCTGAACTTTTTTGACTTATCTTGATGCAACTCATCATTCAAAAGATGTTTTATGCAAAATTTCTCGAAAAGTGGCAAACATTCACAAAATAACAAAATTGAAAGCCTATTTTTTTCTTTTAAGTCTATTTTTGTTAGGGTAGGGGTAAAGTTTTAGCGATACCTACTAAAGTAAGGAGAGAAAGCCTAAATATTTAGACTCATTTGAAAGGTAATGCCTGCAGCTTTGATGCCAAATTAATAGGTCTTTCTGTAGTAATGGCGCTGTCAGGCCTATCGGAATGATATATAACTTGAAAAATTAAAATCTAAAAAAACTGAGGATGGTATCAAACTTTGGCCTGGCATATATAGCCTATCCCATAATTTGTCTTGGGAACATCTAAAATTCTTTAGCATAGACCCTAATACATAAAAAAAATCATACGTGGTAGGGGGGTGCACGGTAGGTCGACCTAGCTTACGGACTAATATTTTTGCATAAGTGGTTAACCCTGTGCAAAGTAGAGTCCTTCTTTAATTTGTACGGTTTACTTACCTATACAATATCGTCCACATCTACTAACTGGTTTAAGGTAAGCAACATAATATCCATAACAAAACTTAACATTAACACTCCAACTTTCCTAACAGTCTAATGATGTTCCAACCATACAAGCTATCATTGTTTTGTTTTCACCATACATTGCCGGGTACGATCCTAAATACAGAAGATTAAATAGTGATGACAGTTTGTTAATGATCGTCTTCTATAAATTCCTTTCCAAAATAGATTTGTATTCTTTTTCGTCATTTTGTTTTACGTTTTGAGCTCAAACAATGGGGTCCTTATTCTTTTAAAGTTTGGTTTAAGCATGTTTTAAATAATTACTGTGTAAAGAATTATTAAATGTGCCAAAACACACGGCTTTCACTTATGACTTTTGGAATAAGTTTAACCTGTCGCAGACCTTTCAACGTCTGAGTGATTGTGATGTCTAAAGGCTATAAAATACATAGACATCATGTTTTCCTCTTGAATAATTGAACGGAGTTAACATCCAAATCTAAATGTTATTAGAGTATAATTGTAAGTTTTGTTTCAAGCAATGTTTTAAACACAAGCTTTCAACGTTCAAAACATCTCGTTACCTTGAAACCAAATCGGTGATGATGACCCACATTGCCCAGGTGAAGGTGGATAATTTGGAATGGTATCATAGCCTTCATATCGATACCATCCTTCTGTAAGGTTTGTCGTATCACACTGCTCCACTTCTCCCGATTGTAATGTATAGTTCACGTATCTGGTTGAGTCTCTATATATCATGAAGTTTTCGTTACAAGGATCTGACCAAGTCTGTGTCGGATATGTTGTTGATGAATTCTCAAAATGTGAATCTAAAATCGAATTACACATTTAATGTGAAATTGTCCTCGCTATTTTAATATTTCAAATTTAATTTTGTTGGTCATGGTCTTGTCTGTCTTCTGACAACGATTTTCGAATTTTTTTTGCCCTTCCCGCGGTGGGAAACGAACTCAACTTCTGTGGCTTAAACTAAAATGTTTTATCCCGAAATAAATCAAGTGAATTTATTTTAAAACTTAAACAACAATATGTCATTGCAATATTTTCTTTCAAATCTATTTTAACCAAAAAAATGTTACAGATATTATCCTTAGAAAGCTAGGTTATACATATATGTACATGTTACGAATTGCCAACAAAAATGACGAAAAAAGATATTTATTTAAGAACTTCACTTCGTAAGAAAGACAGCTGATTAAAAATTTTACTTAAGTATATGTAATGAATATAGGACACTCTGTCCCTTCCTTCTTATGAATTCCGATATGAAATACTAAATTGTAAAATCATTTTGTTAAATAACCACGTGAAAATCTCCAGTATGCAAAACAATAGTCGCCCAGGAGCCTGATACCTAACCTGGATTTCCAAAAGTGTCCTATAGAAAACAAAGTTTGAGTGTGGTAGTAATCTAGTCCTGTCACCTTTGATAACGAGTAAGCACCAAAGAAACAACACTTTGTGTGCAGCTTGTAATGTTGTAATGAACATTCACAACATGTTTAACTTCAATCCATTTAGCGGCTCTAGATCTGTAGGAGGTATTTCTATAAATTTTTCGTCAGGTCCAATTTTAAACTATGTCCACACTTCTAGCCAAATTGGATGGCGGATCGACACTTTTAACTAGTCCGCAACTTATTAGGAACATTTTATCTGGTTAACCAGATGAATAATTTTGTATGAATTCCCCTTTAGGTTCTTATGATAAACCTATGATAAACTAAGTTCCACGTTAGAAACAAGACTGACTGACGAATCGGAACCAGAGTAACAACACTTGGCAGCACTTCTAAGAAATATTCACGTCATGTTTGGTTTCCATCAATTTAGCGGTTCTCTAGTAGACGATTTCGGTAGGGTATTTGTTTAACTATATCTCCTTTGGCAGACACACTAAATGACATTAAAAGTGTAATACTTCGTCAGCAATTGGTAATTACAATAACACCATTTATCGTTTCATTCAATTAGTGGTTGTCTAGTAGATTTTTTATTGGTTTTTCATAGGGTCCTATGTTCAATAAAGTTTCTTTTCGGAAGACATATTGGATGACGGGTCGAACAAACTTGCGCTTTTGAAATCCACATTAAACACAGCGATTTCGGTAATTACAAGATAATTGGAAACTAAATTTTATATATCCTGTCTATCTAAACCAAGCAAAACTCATCCACAGTTTTAAAGTTTGAAATAAAGCAATGCGTTGAAAAATACACAAACTAACGCTTTTGACATCATGCTTTAACGCAGCGATTCCGAAATTCGTTTTCGAAAATAACAAGACAATTAGAAAATAAATTGCATAATTTACCTATCTAAACCATGAAAAACCTTGAAAAATATACATACCTACACAAAACCGTCCGCACTTACTAACTGGTTTTAGGTAAGCAACATTATATCCATTGCAATGCATGACATTAACACTCCAACTTTCGTCACAGCTGGAATAGTTGCCGACCATACAAGCTGTCATTGTTATATTTTCCCCAGGCAATGTCGGGTACGATCCTAAAACAATGAAGAACTTTCGAAAGAATTCAATGCAAGTACAATGCAAATGATCGGTGAGGAGTATTGTAGTTGCAGAATCTAGATCCGCCGGCTCTTATCTTTTTCATTGAATTTCTACAACTAGTGATTTTTGTAGACTATTGTATAATTGTGATGGATTTATAGACAAGCATTTGTTACTGATTTACAAATCTCTATGCACAGTGCATTATATATGTAAATTATGCATTAAATTAAGTATAAGTGTTATTTTCTTTCAAAAACATTTTATTGGTAAATCTGAAATTGATGTTAACCTTCATTTTCTGATTTTCGATTTTAGTCCTGGTGTTTTGTTGCCCTTTCTCTTGAAAGTATTTAACAAAAGGTTTTACGCATCAAACAATAAAACACCAAAAAAACATAATTTAAAACTTTATCTGTGTATCTAATAAGTACGAACGTTTTTGAAGTGTTTGGATATAACAAAAATAACATTTTAACCTTGAAACCAAATCGGTGAGGACGACCCACATTGTCCTTGTAAAGGTGGATAATTAACTACATTCTCGTAGTTTTCAAATCGATACCATCCTTCTATAATATATGCTGTATCACATGTATCCTCTTCCCCCCACTGTAGAGTATGGCTGACGTATCTGCTTGGGTCACTATCTATCACGTAGCTGTCATAACATGGATCAAATTTGGTCGGAAATGTCGTCGTTCCATAATCAAACGAAGAATCTAAAAAACGTCAACATGTAATGAAAACTTCTAGTTTACAAAAATGACATGAAAATAGATTAGACTATCAGGTTGTCATTTTACCTTGCACAGCTGGACGTTAAATTATCTGACCTGACGTTTTTCCCTTTGGAACAATATTGACCGACAATTTTTCTTTTTGTATATGTTGCATTAAGGAAATTTTTCGCTTCGCAGGTGAATGCAAAAATTACCCTGGACGGGAAACAATTCCCAGCCACTTGAAAGTAAAAGGACTCCGGACTTGTAAAAGAAGTAGGTAGTTTCACTTAAACGGATCGCTGTTTTTCCTTCGTTCTTTTGTTATTCCAGTGATAGTATTTAGGCTGAAACAAAATAAGTTTATGATAAATTAATGTCAAAGGCTGCAAAAAAAATCTTGCTTCGCGAGCGAAAAGTTTAGGATAAATTAATACCATAGTCTGCAAAAAAATCTTGCTTCGCGAGTGAAAAAAACATAGTACGGAGGAGACACAAATCCCAGCCCCTGATATTCAAAGGGCAGAAGTATGTTTTTCTTCTTTCTTATATTTATTTCATAGTTAATCATTACATGCTTAAAAATATTTAGTGAAGTATAAAGTAAGTTATTTTTGCCTCACCCATACAAAATTTTCCACAGCTATCGACTGGTTTCAGATAAGCAATATTGTAACCATAGCAGTGCATTACGGTCACATTCCAACTTTCCTCACAGTCAGAGTAGTTCCCAACTTTACATGCTGTCATTGTTGAATTTTCGCCAGACACTGTTGGATATAATCCTGTAAATATTTGTTAGATTTTGTTTTTGAACAACAGATCTTTGCTAGCTGTTTTTATTGCATTTTTTGTACAGCAATTGCGGTTCTAGGCTTTCAACATAACAGCAGAACGCATAACACTTTTCGACAAATGGCCGGTCGAAAAAAACATCTGACGAAAATCTCCACATTTTTGTGTCTTATTTATTTTTTATGAAAATGGAGAATTGCCTCAATGGCTGAGCCCTTGATCTGCATTTGTGCAGTCTTTCGGATCACCCGTGTTGCATCCATCGCTTTGGGACAATAAGCTGTTACAAAGTTGTATTTAAACATAACTGAATCCACAATGACATGTCCAAACATTTTGATTTGCGTTTATGATTACCCTTCTATTGCGTTTTTTGCATTCAGTTAAAAAGGTTGTTTTTTATGATTCGTTCACAAAATTATAAATTATACAAAAGATAGTACAAAACATTCTCTGTTTATCCACATATACAACAGAAATTCAGGTTTTCTACATTTTGTGTAAAAATAGGCATTTTTGAACGGGGAGATAAACAATTTGCAGCCAGATTGATTCAGAAAATATATTTAATTCCGTTAATAGTTAAACATTACCTTGAAACCATATTGGGGACATTGATCCACATTGTCCTTGCTTCGGAGGGTAGTTAGGAACATTAGCATAATTTTGAAATCGATACCATCCTTCTGTTAGATTAACAGTGTCACATTTATCCTCTTCCAAGTTCTGCAGACTGTAACTAACCAATCGAGTGTAATCATTGTCTATTACACTGTTAACGAAGCAGGGGTCATTCCAAGAATAGAAATAATTATCACCTATTTAAAGAGAAGTTTAAATTGTTAAGTAAGTTGGCATGTATATCTAAGGGAATTCACTATCAGAAGAAAGGCCTTTTTGTCTTTGTTCTGATCGTATTTCTTTTTCTTCCGCCGTTTTTCAAAATGCTCTAACCAAATCAGTTCCATGGTCTTGTCTGTCTTACGACTTAACGATTTCTGTCTGCTCCTTTGTTATCTTCGAATTCCTTTTTCCCGAAAAATAATTTTGAAGTTCTGCGTCATTAATCAGTTGACAAATATTTGAAAGAAAGAATATGGTGTATATGCCAGAAAGTTAAAATCCACATCTTTTCTGGATTGTGCACTCCATAATTTCTAGTTAAGCTGTTGGCTTTAGTTCACTAGATTTCCGTGGGGCACGAAACAATTTCTTTAAAAAATAATGCCTTGCATATCTTTCTTTTATCAAATAGAATGTAGATAAATAGAAAAAAACGATTGAAAATGTTTAAATTCCATTGCGTACGAAGCGCTTTTCTGGATATACCGAGATACGCTCGGGACCATTGGAATATATTTGAAAACGGGGAATAACCTTCTTGCGCGCGGAGAGCATTACAGAAATTTTGATGTAAGACTGCTCGGATCAAATAACTTGATACAGATTAATATATAAGAATTAACAATGTGTGAAAGATGTAAACAGTATCTTTCCAACATATATTCCAGTAAAAAGAGCATACAACTCAATGGATTATTCACGGCCAGACAAAGAATATATATTACATATAAATTTTGACGGAGTAATTTCAACATCAACACATTTCTTAATATGTGTTTTCTTGCAAATCGTAAGAAGTTGTGACCCGAAACGTTGATAATAAGCTTGAACCATGTGACGAAGATAATGTAAGACAAAGGTCAAGGTCATTTGACAAACAAATTGTTATCATTTTAACTCAGAAACCATAAGAAAAAGCTGATGAAATGAAATGGAGGAATTATTTGTCTGATAGAGATCTAAATATATTATATTTGGCTAAACATATTGGTCAAACCGATATGAAGCTATGGCCTAACATTATTTTCTTTCGGTTTTTTTCAAATATTTTTATAGAATGCTAAGGAAATGTAATGGGGAAAATGTGCGCCTCATATACATCATCATTTGTTTTGTAAGGCCCCAAATTATTTGACCGACTTTTCTGGACGTATGGTCTTTTTTCCTTTTTATAGTTCATCTTAACTTTAAAAGCGTAATAAATAGCTGATTATATTTAATGCAGATAATAAAGTATATAACACAATTACCGAACAAATCAAAGTCCATAAGATAATGTATATATATAGTGATCTTAATTTTTTGACATTGTATCCAAATTATTGGACGAAGCACTATCGACCTAAAGCTCTAAATCATTTTTGGGTCCAAAATGAAGGTTTTTGACAATATCTCAAAAGCAGCAGAAGATAGAAAAAACTTTGAATTGCAAGAATTATCAGCGTATATAGTATGTCCAAATTCGGTCAAGGTCAAAGGTTAAAAAGCCTTAACAACGTCCTTAGCAACCATACGTTTTGTACTTTGAAGGCGGTGAGTAGTTTGTAATGACATTTTTTAATACTGGATACCCCCTTTTACCCGAAACAACCAGCCAAATTCGTGACTAAGCAGGCTTAGTTTTGAAATTTTCATGAATATGGTAGTAGATAATTAAATGTGAAAGAGGAAATTTGTGTCTTACAGAGATCTACATTTGCTACACAGTCCAAAATTATAGGATTAGCCGTTTTGGACTACGTGTCCAAAAAGTGTTTTTTTCAATGTTTTTCTCATAAACCATATTAGATAGCTAATAAAATGTAATGTAGAATAAGTGTCTATTAGAGTTAAAAATTGTGAAATTTAACCAAAATCATTGGACTAAAGTTATAGACCTAGATTTTTCAATCTTTAACAAAAGGATAACTTTCCTTCTATTCCTATGAAAGAAAATCACTGCATTTGTTTACTGAACAAAACGTAAACTCATTTAATAATGTTTTTGTATCATCCAATTTATACATTTGTAACGTATTGTTCCGTGAATGTAAAGCGTGGCAGAAGATGACCTGGTAATATTAACCAACAGTAATAAAGTATTTCATCATTTTGATCAACACAACTTCCAGATAAGGCAGAAAAAAACTCTCTTTAAATATTTGATATTTTAAAGACTTTGTCAAACATTTTGTCGAAAATAAGTTGTAGGGCATAAAGATTTCTGGTTTGTCTTGATCTTCTGACAGCTCCAACGTCAAGTCAAAAGATCATTTAGCTGAATTCAGAAAGCATTTGGTACAGGCCAGAAACATTAAGTGCACGTGAGACGATGACATTCGACTGAGTTTTATCTTTTTATACAATTTTTGTAAAGGCCCCTTCTACTTTATTTTTGAAATGGAAACTAAAAACTATTTTTTCTATTCTGAACATACTTGAAATCATTCATGTTAATTCCATGAAGTGTAAACGAACTTTTGTTGTAAAGAAATTAATCCTTACTCATGCAATATCGCCCACAACCTTCTCCGGCTAAATATACAACATTATAGGCCAAGCAGTTTAAAGCTGTAACATTCCAACTGCGTTCACAATTTGATGAATTTCCCACCATACAGGCTGTCAATGTGTTATTTTCACTAGCAACAGTAGGATAGGAACCTACAAAAACAAACAAAATATACATGTAGTCCCAAAAATTATTTATATATCATAAAACGTGATGGTCTTCAGTTTCAACTGAATTAATAATAACTTCTTATTTGCACAAATCGATACAAATCTACGCACCACATATAAAAGATAGTTATTTTTTAATTAAGGAGAACTCTTCAAGTCCTTGTGATCTTAATTATCCGTAATAGACTGTGAAATGATACCACAAAAATACAAATGAGATTTAAATTGACCAAACGTTTATAGGAGCCTGTATAAACCACCTGTTTGTGTCTTCAAGTTTGGCCTTATACAATGTAAACACTCTCCTTTGCCAGGAAGGTTTTTTGTCAATTCTTGGACCATTTCCCATCTTTACTTGCAAATATTTGGCTCAGTTTATCAGAAGAAGATTTTATTATAAATTTACAAAAGGCTACGGAGTTTTAGACTATTCCACAAACGCTCGGTTGTTATTGGTCTAGACGTTACGCTCAAAAAAATTGTCAAGAGTGGCCTTTGATAAACTTATTTCAGCTATGGCGAAATTCCTTATTTGCTCTTAAATACAAAACACTAATTTCCTAAAGTATCCTTTGAAAAAAAAATCGGCTTTGTTTGTCATCTTGCTTTGCAAATGATGATGCCAATTTTGGTAAATGGCCAAGTGGAAATTTAAATCTACAAAAACGCTTAATCAGCTGTCTTTGTTAGGTACCCCTTTTTAAACCATTTTGTAAGTTGAAGCGTGGTTAGAATTCCAAGACGGGAAATCACATTTAGAAAATTACGTGACTTAAGGCGTTATGTTATTATGACCTATGAGGTCCTAAATTTCAACCTGAAACAAAGTCTGTGAATTTTGAAGAAGACAAATGTAAATTTTAAAGGATTTCAGGTATAACTATTAAGGCGGTTGCGATGTTTAAACCAAAGCACCTAGACGATGAATAGTTTTCCAATAGTCCACGGAGGAAGCATTGGGATAAAGACCGAGGTAGGTGACCATTAGTCCAAATTAGAATGAACAGATATCATACCTAAATTAGTCCAAATAAGAATGTACATAAAACATACCTAAATTTTCCATATTTATTTAACAATGGTAATTGTATTTTGAAACCACTGGTCCGATACCTCTGTTGGTGGAACATTGGTCCCCGAGGGTATTCACCGGTCCGGTTATCAGACTTGTCTGACATGAAATTTATTAAACAATGCTTTAAAAAATGTGCTGCATTTGTTAAAATTCTAAAACACTGAAAATACGG